>PVJS01000777.1:0-115589 GCA_004027185.1 Glis glis
CTGTCTCTCTCTCTCTCTCTCTCTCTCTCTCTCTCTCTCTCTCTCTCTTTACCTAGTGAGGCCCTCTGCAACTTCGTGAGACCTGGTTTCAAAATAAAGTATAAAAATATAGGGCCGGGGGTGTAGCGTGGAGGTAGAACGCCCCTGGGTTCAATCCCCGGTACCGCAAAAAAAAAAAAAAATTGAGAAGTTTTGCCTTTTAAAATACAGTCCTAAGAAAAGTGAAAGTAAACCACAGACTGGGAAAAATATTTGCAAGTTTCATTTCTGATTTAAACACCTAGTGCCAGAATATATAAAGAATTTAAAAAACTTAATAATAAGAAAACAACCAAGTATAAAATGGGCAAAGATTTGAACAGAAATATCACCAAAGATGATATACAGCTGCCAAATAAACACATGAAAGATGTGCAATTTTATCAATTTGTAAAGTTAAAATTAAAAGCACAATGAGATATCAGTACATATAAATTAGAATGTTTAAAATTATGATTCCTCATACAAGTGTCAGAGGGTGTGGAGCACCTGCAACTCTTGCCCACTGCTGGTGGGAATGCCAAATGGCACAAGCGTTTAGAACTGGTCTGGCAGATTTTTAAAAAGTTAAACATATATCTACCATATAGCCTAGACATTCTACTCCTAGATAAACAAGAAGATAAGGAAAGCATATGTCTACAATGACAAGTATGTATAGCAGCTGTGTTTGCAATAGCCCCCAATTAGAAACACTCTAAATGTATATTAAAAGGTGATTGGTTAAATGAACTGTGGTATGTCCATACAGTGGAATTCTACTCAGCTTAAAAAAAAAAGAATTGCCAATACATGTCACAATGCAGATTAATCTCTAAATAATTATGCTAAGTTAAGGAAGAAAGACAAAAAAAAGAACAGATTGTATGACTCCACTTCTATTAAATTTGGAGAAAATTCAAATAATCTAAAGTCACACAAAGCTGAGGGATGCGGAATGGGGAGGACAGGGGGAGGTAGTACAAAAAGCAAGAGGAATCTTTTGGAAATGATGAACACTTTCCATGATCTTGACTGATGTGGCAGTCTCACAGGTGCATACACATGTTCAAACGTACCAAATTACTTACTGTAAGTATATGTGGTTTCTTGTCTGTTAATTCACCTCAATAAATCTGTTTAAAACCTTAAATACTAAACTTTTCCATCAGGAAAATACAGACAGATCTTGGACAAAACCTGTGAACAGCTATGTCACAAAAGAAATATGAAAAAATTTCAGCATCATGAGGTATCAGGTGATTCTAAACCAAAACCACCAGGAAACACTATTGCCCATTCCCCCAAATGATTAAAATGAAAAAGACAATAACAAGTGTTGGCAAGGATGTGGAGCAACTGGAACTCTCAATAACTGCTGATGAGAATAAATTTATACAACTCTTTGGCAATAAGTAGCTACTAATGCTGAATATCTGCATGTTTTATTCCCTTGGGCATATCCCCAACAGAAAAGTGTTCACATTACAACCAAATGTTCACCACAGCACCACACATGAATACTACAACAGAAAACAACCCAACTGTCCCTCAGCAGTAGAAAGAATCAGTAAATTGTGGCTTAGTCATGCTGTAGGTAGGGTTAGGAAAACCTTTCCTGTCAAGGGCCAGATAGTAAATATTTTAGGTTTTCAGGTCACAGATTGTTCTGTTGTATGGTCTTCTTTGTTATTTTTACAACTCTTTAGAAAAGTAAAAGCCATTTTTAGCTGGTGAGCAATATGAAAATGGGCTGTGGCAGGCTGCAGGCTACCTGTCTCTGCTCTAGACTCATAGCAATGAATGTATTACTGCAACATGACTGAATTTCACAAACAGAATTTTGCATGAGAAAACACATATGCAAAAGAACACAGAGTTATAATTCTAGGAAAAATGAATGGCAAGAGAAATCTTGGTAGTGGTCATCTTTGGGGATAAGTCTTGAAGGAATGGGGCACAGAGTGGGTACCTGAGGGGCTGGAACATTGTTTCTGTACCTGGCTGGTGACTATGCATATTCATTTGGTGAAAAAGTACTGAGGAAAACACATAACTATTTGTATGATTTTCTGTACATACACATATATATGTATTCTACTGCTATCATTTTACTTAAAAATGAATTCACAGAAGTCCAGTTTTCCCCCACATTATGGTTTAGATATAGAATGTTCCCTGGAAATGTTCATGTGTTGGAAATGCAGAAATGTCCAGAGGTGGAGCCAAGCATGGTGGTGCACACCTGCAATCTCAGCACTTTGGAGGCGGAGACAGGAGGGTAGTGGGTTTGAAGCCAGTGAACAGTAACTTAGTGAGACGCTGTCTTCCAATAAAAAGGGCTGGGGATGTAGCTCAGTGGTAGAACACCCCTGGATTCAATCCGTAGATGGAAGAAAGAAAAGAAAGAAAGGAAGAAAGAGAGAGAGAAAGAGAGAGAGAGAGAGAGAGAGAAAGAAAAGAAAAAAGAAAAAAGAAAAAAGAAAGAGAAAGAAAGGAAGGAAAGAAGGAAGGAAGGTAGGAAGGAAGGAAAAAAGGAAGGTTCAGAGGTGAAATAATTGAATCAGGGCTCTACCCTCATCTGTGGATAAGTCCATTGATGGATTAACAATTTGAATAGACTCATGGGCTCACTGGTGGTAACTGTAGGCAGGCAGTGTGTGGCTGGAGGTGGAAGTCACTGGGGGCGTGGCCTTGGGGACATAGCTGCCTCTGGTCCCTTCCTTTCTCTCTCTGTTTCCCGGTTGCCATGAACTGAGCAGCTTTCCCCCACCACTTCCTGCTGCCATGATGTTTCTGCTTCGAGCTAGCTGGTTATGGACTGAAACTCTGAGACCATGAACCAAATAAACCTTCAGTACATCCACAGTTAACTTTCTTCTTTCTGTCATTTTATAACAGTTTCTCTTTAGTATCCTAATTAGTAAACACCTTAGTCCACCAAAATTTCTACCTCCATCTAGTACATTCCCCAGTGGCCAAAGAAGGTTGTGTTTGTGACTAATAGTCACTGTACTGTTATTGTGTGGGGGGGTACCTTGGATCAAACCAAGGGTGCACTACCTCTAAGTTATACCCTCAGACCTTTTTATTTTTTAGTTTGAAACAGAGGCTTGCTAAGTTGCTGAGGGCCTCACTAAGTTGTGATCCTCCTGTTTCAGACTTCCAAGTACTGGGATTATAGGCGTGCACCACCACACCTGATTACACTATACTGTTATTAAATAAGAACACACAATATTGACTTTTCTTGACATGAATGAGAGAGGGAGAGGGAGAAGGAGAGAGAGGGAGGGGGAGGGAGAGGTCACAAGCTCAGCCCCTTGAGAACAAGGCTCTGGCGCCTGGCCTGAAGTCATTCTGCTGGATCACAACACTTACATTTCAGGAGAAGAGAATTAAGAACATGGTTTAGTTAGAAACAAAAAGCCTAGCTGAACATATTTTTCTCATTTATGCCTTATCCTAAACATTTGTAAAGATTTAGCAGCTCACCCCAGCAAGCCTTTTTAATCCACATTCCAGTAATAGAAATTTCAGAAACACTCTCAAGGACGTTTTCGTGCCCAAGCCTCAACAGAGCCAAGTTTCTTTGTTCTTTTGGGGGCTTGGTGAAACCTGGAGCCAGGGACCCACAAGACAGACAAGAGGGGGACTCCCCTGCATATGCCATTCTCATCCCCGGCCCAGCTTCCCACAGGGTGGGATTGGAGAGGGAGCCCCAGGGTGTGGGCATGAGTGGAAAGACAAAAGTGGCAAACATTGTCTTCCACGGTTGAAAAATGCTTCGTGTCTTGATTCTGGATGGAAAAAGTGCTGCAACTGGACTTTTCTTCCATCTGTAACTGAGCTGGAGATGCAGTAGACAAGGTTCTTAAAGAAAACTAGGCTTAAGAGAAGGAAGGGAACAACTAGGGGTACTAAGTTGGAGTAGAGCATCAGGGGCTGGGAACACCTGAATGAGTGTGATTGTGTTTTAATTATCAGTAGAGAGAAGGGTCACAGTGTCAGAAGTGTGTGTTTAGATGCTGAGCATGGTGGTGCATACCCGTAATCCCAGGACTTGGGAGGCTGAGCCAGGAGGATTGCTGGTTTGAGGCTAGCCTCAGCAACTTGGTGAGACCCTCAGCAACTTAGTGTGGCCTTGTTTCAAAATAAAAAATAAAATAGGGTGGGGTTGTAGCTTGGAGGTAGAATGCTCCTGTGTTCAATCTCCAGTACCAAAAGAAAAATAGTGTGTGTTTAGGCAGGAATAGAAAAAAGAAAAAGTACAATTGGATATGGGAAGAGAGAAATACAGAGTAAAACAGAAGTGAAAGGGCAGAAAGAAAGTAAAGAGTTGAAAGTAAAGATGTCCAGGGAAGAAACCAGGGCCTGTTCACCTTGACCTGCAGTGGTCTTTCACCCGCCAATCAGCAAAGATATGGACGACTGAACTGCTGATGATATTTCCAGCCAGTGTCCCAAGGAAAGAACTAGCCCTGCCTGACTGAGTGATCTGAGCCTCCCTCTACAATTCATTATTGTCCCGTCAACATTCTCACTGCTGTAATCCAAAATGACTGGCCATACTGCTTAGAGGAAGGAAGATTTATTTGCTCACATGTTTTGGAGATTTGGGGTTCAGTTCATGTGAGGCCAGGATCTGGAGCTCAGGGCATGTTGGTGGGAAGCAGAGAGAGGGAGAACACAAGGGCTCTGTTTCTCACATCATGAAGGCTGGAAGCAGAAAGAGAGAGAGAGAGCAGGGGGAGGGGGAACTATAGAATCTCCAAGGCCACACCCTCAGGGACCCCTCCTTAGCTAACAGGCCCCACTTCCAACATTGCTACCTTGTTTCCATGAGGAGTAGGAGGACATTCTAAATCCAAACCATTACACTCCACCCCTGGCCCCTTACACCTTAAAACCACCCCACAATGCAAAATGAATTTAGTACATCTCCAAGAGATCAAAAATCCAAAGTCTCCTCTGAGACTCAAAGTAAACTCTTGGCTATTAGCCCCTGTAAAACACAAAATCAAGTTACAAACATCCAATGAAGAATGGCACAGAGTAAACATTTGCATTTCCAAAAGGGATAGATAGGGCCATAGAAAGAAGGAATGGGACCAAACTTTATCAAAATCCAGCAGGACAAGCATTTAATCCTGTGACTCCATTTCTGGTATCGGGGGGCACATGGTGGTGAGATGTGATCTCCACACACCCTTGGGAGCCCTGCCCCCATGGCCTGGTTGATTGCAATGGGTGACAAACTGGCTCTTCTGGCCTGTCTCCATGGCTTGCAACTTGTAGCCTTTCCTCATAGTCACTCCACATTTCTGGCATCTCTAAATCTCAGGGGTTTCCCTAGCAACCTTGGCTTTACCCTCACAGCGTCACAAATTGCCCCATTTGGGCCTGCTTCCAGGGGTTCCGGTCATACCACATGTTGCCTGGCTTCTCCGGTCTTCCTTTTAAATCTGGGGGGAAGCCTCCAGGACCCCTTTTTTCCAGCAAAGCCAGCATTAGGTGAGCACTGAGATGGATCGCCAGCAGGAAAGGTCATCACTCCCTCTTTAATCATTACCACTGGGCCCTTTTCAATCACAAGCACAGGGCCCGCCTCCACCTGGGCCAAAGTTGGGCCCGCCTCCATCATGGCCACCACTTCCTCCTTCCTTTCATCCATCTGACTTTCTTCCACAACATCATCTTACTGGCCCCCTATTTTATATAGGCCTCTATGGCCAAACTGCAAACTATAAAACCTCTCTGCTTTTTGCTCCTGAAATTCAGTGTACAATTCACTGAATGCGGACATCAATAGCCATAGTGCAGTTTGTATGTTTTGCTGTTTTGAGATTTCCTCTGCCAGCTTAATTTAAAGCCTATCATCTTTAAATTCAGCTTCATGCAAAGTTTCAGGACATGTGCAAAATGCCAATAAGTTCTTTGCTAGAATGTAACATGTGTGACCTCTATTCCATTTTCCTATGGAGTCCTCTTTGTCTTCCAAAATCTCCTGAGCACAGTCTCTACTGTCTGCCTTTCTAGCCACATTCTGGCCCCTCCAAATTCCTCTCACAAGCCAGCTCCAAAGACTCACAATACACATGGTCAGACTTGGTCAGACCCCACTCCTCTGATACCAATTTCTGTCTAGGGCAACATTCTCACGGCTATAATCCAAAATAACTGGTCATGCAACTTAGAGAAAGGAAGATTTATTTGCTTACAGTTTTTTTTTTTTTTTTTGCAGATTCTGGGTTCAGTCCATGTGAGGCCAGGGGCTGAAGCTCAAGGCATGGCAGTGGGAAGCAGAAGGAGAGAGAGCACAAGGCTCTGCTCTCACATCATGGAGGCGGGGAGCAGAGAGTGAGCAAGGGAGGAGGAAGGATATGTAATCCCCAAGGCCACACCCCACGGGCCCCTCCCTAGCAAGGAAGCCCTGCTTCCAACATTTCTCCCTTGTTTCTGAAAGGCCTAGGGGGACATTCTAAATCCAAACCATTACATTTATGCTTGGTCTATGCATGGAAGAACTCTAGCAGCAGAAAGAGAAGAAGTCAGAATAATAACCTGTAGGAATCTAAAAGAAAGCAAAACATGGGTATTATATGTCCTGCCTAAGGTTACTCAACCAGGAATGGTGCTGTTGGGACATCAGGTCTTCAGATTTCAAAAATATGTTCGTATTTTATAAATCACTAAAATATATGTGATGTTCTGTCTAATTCTACCATTGGAGACCCATACCAGTAAGAGCACTTATGAAGAACTCCTACCTAATAAACTTAAGGTTTAAGTCAATGGTTCCCACAGTTTTGTGTGCATAAATCAAATGGATGGGTGGGGACAGTGGCAAAGCAGGTTTCTAGACCCCAAGTGGGTTAGGTCAGGGGTGTGGTGTGGTGTGCCCACGAGGCACCACTGAATGGTTTCTCATGGCAGCAGGGGTGGAAGTGTGGGCAGGGGCCAAGAATTGTGTGTTCCCACACTATGGGTAGCTGTGATCGGTTGCCATGGTGATCTTTTCATTTCATAGGGCTGCCCTAACAAAGTGTCACAAACTGGGTGGCTTAAAACAAGCAAAGTTAACTCTCTGAGTTTTCAAGACTCAAAGTCCAGAATGAAGGTGTCCGCAAGGCCATGCTCCTTCCAAAAGCTCTCTGGAAGAATATTTATATTTCTTGCCTCTTCTAGTTTCTGGTGATTGTCAGAAATCCTTGGCATTCCTCGGCTGATAGATATATTATTTCAGTTTTTCATTTTGTCTTCAAATGGCTTCCTCTTCTTCTGTTTGTGTCCAAATTTCCCTCTTTTTATATAGAAATCGATCATATTGGACTTAAGGCCCACCTTAATACAGTAGGACCTCTTCTTAACTTGACTATATCTTCAAGATCCTATTTCCAGATAAAGCCACATTTATAGGTTCCAGGTAGACATGACTGTGTGTGTGTATGTGTGTGTGTGTGTGTGTGTGTGTGTGTGCACACGCGTGTGCTCATGCACGTGCACGTACTGGGGATTGTGTGTGTGTGGTACTGGGGATTGAACCCAGGGGCATCATTCCTCTAAGCTATACCCCTAGTCCTTTCTATATTTATTTTTTATTTTTAAACAGGGTCTCACTAAGTTACTGAGAGTCTTGTTAAATTGCTGAGGCTGGCCTTGAACCTGTGATCCTCCTGTCTCAACCTCCACATGCCACCATGCCTGGCTGTCCATTCTCTTGCAAATAGCTCTTTGATCAAATCATCCAACTACCCAGTTGGCATGTACACTCTGTGTACTTCCAGGACCCTGCATGGACACAGATGAACAGCTTTCAACCTCCACTAACAATTTCTGGCCCTGGCTGGCACCTGGGCCTGAGATGAGGTGGTGGGGAGCTGCAGCCACAGATGCCCTTGTTCCCCTTCTGTGCTTTCCGCCCAATCAAGACGGGGACCTGCAGATCTAGGCAGATCCCCAACTCACAGCATCCATGCCTCATATCTTTTTGTGGTCTTCTCCTTCCTCATTTCCCCTCTACCACTGAGTCCTGCCCAGGCAGGATCCAGCCCCTGGCCACTACATTGTACCTCTTGTCACATCTTCCTAGTGCCATGGCTCCAGCACTCCACATCTCCTCCAGATGCAGCAGATAGATCTTCAGGAGCCAGGAATCAGCCTCCCTGCTGCCCTCCCTCAATTGCCTGACTCAGGACCAACAACTTCCAAAATCAAAGCCTTTGTACCTAGTTGACCACGATGCCTGATCACAGACAACATGTTGTGACCCAAGTTAGCCTCTGTCCTTTGCACTTGAGGTGAAACTTCTTGACTTCTTCCAGCCCCAAAGATTTCACATCGAGCTGCCCCCACCCCTACCAGACACTCATATTCCAAGGCAAGACAGTTTTAAGGCAAACTGTGTGCAGCGCCATGCACACAGCAGTCCCTCGATACCTGACACGACAGGCCAAGAAGCATCTGGAAAGGATAAAGCCCTAGAAATGAACAGGCAACACTGATTATTTGTTGAAGACCTTAAATGACCAGTCTGGGCATTTGAAGTGTTTGTAACGTGTAGTGGAGAGAACTGTGTATTCACATCCACATCTTTTGTGAACATCATGTTCATTTTCTTTTTCTTTCCTGCAGGTTCATTAGGAAAACACCCACCTTTGAGTCCATGTGGAAATGGTACAAACATTCTGCTGTCCTCTCTGGCTAGCAGGAGCCCACAGCTCACTGGGAATGTGGCACACAACATTCCTAGTATGTGTTTGTGTGCACACATGCATGTGCAGGGAGCCCTAAGAGCCCCGGGGTAGAGAGAGAAGACAGCAGAGGCTAAACATTTTTAAACTTAGGTTAGTAAGAACACCTTGGCAGAGGGGCTGTTAGGAAACCAGCTGATACCCTCTCCCAGCAGGACAAAGCAGGTGCGGCCAGGGATGGGGACCAGTTCCTGCCCAACGCTGTAAAGAGGGCAAAACTTTCTTTAAGATGTACTCAGGTCTTAAAGAAGACAATGTTTAGTGGTGTATTGATTACAATAGCTAGCTAGTGACTTGAAGTTTAATTTGCACTTGGGAGTTATGCTTGTTTGGGCCCTTACCACCACATGGGGTAATTTGGGGTTTATGAACAGAGAGATAATAATGACAAGAAGGATAATAACAATAATGGTGACACATTAAGCACTTACTCTGTGCCAGGGGCTGTCCTAAGCCCCTTCTGTGTATTAGCTCATTTAATTATGATAGCAACCCTTTGAGATATATTCTATTACTATCCCTACCTTATAGGGAAGGAAATGGAGGCACAAAGGGACTGAGTGGTAACTTGCCAAAGTTCACGCGGCCACTGGTTGTCAGAGCCAGGGGTTGAAGTCTGGGTAACCTGGCTCCTACCTGCTAAGCTAGGTCACATGACATTTTCTTACTACTTTTATTTCTGTAGATAAAACTAAAGTAGTGAGTAGAAAATGTTAGATTTTTGTTACCCAAATCTGAAAAAAACTTGTTTACCTTAGAGTACATTAAACCAAATACCTTGATATTAGCTAAAGTCAAGATGGCCAATGTCCTGGTTTTCCCAGGATGGAAGGTTTTTAGAGGACTTGAGATTTTCACCACTAATGTTGGGAATATCCCAGGCAGACCAAAATGATTGGTCATCCTAAAAGATATGCTATCACAAAGGAATAACAAATAACATGACCTGCCTGGACTCTCATGGGGTTACTTTGTTTTAGGATAAATAAATCAATCATGGGGCAGTTTCTGGATTTGGTCTCTGGCACCAAATGATAGTGCAGGGTGAGCACAATGGCCCTCTCGTTGGCTTTTCATTCATCAGTGGCTTCCTTCCCGGGCCTCCTGGGATCATCTGCTTTGCTGTTTAATGGAGGGAAGTGGGCTCTTTAACCCACTGTGGGTGGGGGGTGCAGGCACATCAGGGTAGAGGGAACTGTCAGTGCTGCCATCCCGCCCCTCTGATCCTGTAGGAACTTGACTATGGTGTGGTCTCACCTGGCAGGCCTGGGAGGGATCTTGTCTGGAGAGGTCAGATGTGGGCCTGCACCGCCTTGTGTCCATCCGACGGTGTGTGCAGGGTGGCCTTTCCGGTCTCTCCAGAGCTAGCCACCTGGTGCATGGCCGGTGCTTGGATATCGTGTCTGTCTTGCCTCTCCGCATTATGGCCTCTGAGGGCCTTGCCCACTGTGCCTTGGGCTTGGTCACATGGCTTCCTGTCATCTGCTAGAATCTTTTCCTTCACAAGAGCGACTTAGGAGACACACGTTAACACCAGTTTCTCTGGTGAGATTGTACTGCCTCATCCCAAGCGTGGTCTCATTTTATGTAACAGTTCAATCATCGTGGGCAGCAGAAAGGCTCCGCTCGCCTGCCGGTTGTGTTTTATCAGATAGGGCAGCGGCGTGAAGTGAGAGGGGCTGGAGGGGTCTCGTTCTGAGGCCTCTATTTGCACCACTAGTGATCTGCAATGTCTTTACCGAGGCATGTAGATTTGCAGAAATAAGCCCTAATGGCTAATTTCAAGGGACATCAACAAAGTCGCTCCCTCAGAGAGGGAGTATGCAGGTGTACAGCCTGTAACAGGGTGCTTCTTTGGGATTCAATACTTGCTTAAAAACTGAACAATAAACAATTGAGAAATGAATAAGCCAGGATTTGGAATCACTGGTGTAAAATTCTATCTTCATAAAAAGAAGCTGTGTACCAGAACAAGAGACTCTAGCCGCTGTAGCCAAGTAAATCGCCCTGAGTAGTGATTGCTGAAATGGAATTCTGCACATTTCCATTCCGCCTCTCCATGAGAAATCAGCTCTGAAGTCCAAACAGCTCCTCGGAAAAAAATATATAAACATGAAACTAAGTAGTATTTTCTCCCTATCTCTAGAGATAAAGTGGTACCACTTCAAAAGAGGCACAATTAAATCCTTTGAAGCCCCAATCTTAACCTATCATAAAACCATAATAGAACAATTTTTCCTGGGGGTAAACTTAAGTCTGCCTGCAGGTCCCTGCTTATAATTATTTTGCCATTATGAGCATAATCGCATCTCCCAAACCTGCTGTTCACTGTGCCCATCTATTCGCTTCGCTCTGACTGTTGGCGGCTTCCTGATACTCAGAGGACCTAGAAGGAAGGAAGCCCTAAGAACTAATAAAAGACCATCTCATCAGCACGTGGTGTCTGTTATCATGTTTGTCATCATTTGGCTGGAAGAGATGCTCGGAAAAGGAAGGGAGATTATTACACAAGGATACATATTGGGAGAAATAAAGATGTGCCCATCGATTCTGTGTTCTATCCCAGAAATCGGGTGGTGCGGATCCAAGATACTCAGTGAGGCTCATTTATCTTCTTGGCGGGGGGCGAGGGGATAGTTGGAGGGTGGCTCAGCCCTGAAAAGTCAACGCTATTGTGCCGGGCCCTGGCACAGCAGAGCAGACAAATGCTAAGAGCTCACCATTAATTTAGAATTAAAAAGAAGATGGAAAGGAGTCCTGGCATTGCCTGGCCTGGCAGACTCCACTCTGAAACAGGGAGGGAGGTTTCCTTTCTAGGTTTTGCTTAATGGACCAAGAAAAGTCTTATTTAGATGGCTGAAACCCCAACTGGGAGCTGTAGGAAATCAGAGGCTTGTTTTGGTTTTTGGCTAAACGTTGACCATTTGTACTTGCGTAAGATCAATTGTTCATAGAGAAGGGTTACCTGACCTTTGGGGTATTTTCCCCTCACCCACTTAGAGGGGTTTTGTCCCTTATTTGGGGTTTTTGTTTATTTGTTGCTATATATGTGTATGTGCAGGGGGTGGCAGTGGGGATTGGACTGAACCAGGGCACTCTACCTCTGAGCTACACCCACCACAGCCTTATTTTGTTATTTTTTGCAGGGTCTTGCTAGGTTATTGAACAATGGCCTCAAATCTGCAGTTCTCCTGTCTCAGCCTCCCAAGTACTGAGATTACAGGCATGCACCACTGTGCCCAGGATCCTTAACCAGCCCCCTCTACTAAGTTAAGCTAGTTCTTTTTGACTAACGCTTCTTTCTTCCTTATTCACCACCTACCTTCTCTCTAACCTCTTGTAACCACTATTCTATCTTGTGTTACAGAATTGATGACATGTTCTGATAAACTATGATAGTCAGCCTTATGTTTGGCACATGGGTCTCTTAATAGGAAGACCCTGCTAGAGCTTGGACCCCTTGATTTGAAATTACCAGGGAATCATGTGGTTACATAGAAGGAGATGTTGCTTTTCATCCTAGGTCCACGTGAGCAGGATGATAGAGCTGTTGCCGCACACAGAGAAGGTGCACTGGTTGACAGTAGGTACTGATCCTGTTACTCGTGGAGAGGAAGGTCACTCTGGCAAAGAGCAAGACTTACATGAAACAAATACCAAGACTCTTTTTTAGCCAACGGGCAGCAGAATGCATGTTGTTTGTGGCTATGGGGATCTAGTTGTTTTTTGATATGTGATACCATTTTTCCTCCATCTACCAATGCTTTGGGGGTAAGGTTAAGCCATTAATTTCTTCCTGAACTATGTTTTGGATTTACTTATTGTGCTTTAACACCATAATGAAGTATCAATCTGGGACTTATGCATTCAAATTGCTCCTGTGTATTAGAAAGGAATAAATGAGAAGGTGGAGATGTTTGGAAGAATCATGAAAACAAGAAAAAGGTCCCAGGAGAGGAGAATTCTGAAAATTCATGAGACCCATGATGAGTTCATCTTTATCACTCCTTTACATCCTTATAATTGGAAAATGTAATATAGGTAAAAGTGCATGAAAACATAAATTACAAAAAGTATAATTTTATAATTCAATAACCAAAATAACCAAGAAACTCGCCTCTGTGCACCCTTCCCCATCACCTGCCCCCAGCCTTGCTGCACACCTCAAGGCTTTCATCTCTTGACTCCTGCTAGGCCTGGCTTCATGGGGCTAGACCTGGGCAGGCTCCCAGAGCCCCGCCCTGAAATGGGGCCCAGGCTTGGGAGGTGACACTCTGCTCTCCCCTTCTTGAATTCTTTTTTTTTTTCAATACCCAGGGGCATTCTACCTCAGAGCTACGCCCCCAGCCCTTCTTATTTGTTTTTTATTTTGAAACTTGCTGTTTCAAAATAATTATTTTTTGGTCTTGCTAAGTTGGTGAGGTCTGTCTGGAACCTGCGATCCCCTGTCTCAGCCTCCCAAGTACTGGGATTACAGGCGTGTGCCCCCATGTCACCTCTCTGCCAATGTTGGGCCCATGTTACAATTTAGATTTAGAATGTCTCCTCAAAGTTCATGTGTTGGAAAAGTAGTCCTCAGAGCAGGGAGGTTCAGAGGTAGGACATGGCTGGAGGATGTGGGTCACTGGGATGTGGCCTGGGTCCCTGACTCCTCCTCTCACTCTCTGCTTCTGGCCACCATGATGGAGAGCTTTGCCACCACTGTTTCTACCTTGGAGTGGGTCAACCGTGGACTGAACCTCTAAAACAATGAGCCAAATAAAAATCTTTCCTCCTTTACATTGTGCTTGTCAGGTATCTTGACCACAGTGATGAGCAAGATGACTGATACAGCCCACCTCTCTCACTCTACATAATCCTTGCCATACCCACTGGCTATGGAAAGGGTCTGTGTTAAGACTTTAAAAGAATTAAATTCTCAAACAGGGATGCTTAGAGTCTGACAGTTACCCTTGTCCTATCACTCTTTCCTTTTTCATCATCTTTTATTCCAATATCGTCACGCACACCCTGTCCCACTTGGGTAATCATTTAAATTCCCCAAAGGCCAAGTTCAAAATCATCCCCTCCCATATGTCTCAATTCGATGTCAAGACTGGTGTTCCCAGACCCCTGGTGCATATTTTGTTCCCATCTGGCCTGGTCCCAAGAAAGCCAGGAGGAATCTTTCCCTTCCCATCCCTGGACATGCTTGAGGGCCCAGTTCTGGAGTTTCCATGACAGCCAGGGTCCTGCAAACCTCTCGTCCCACTTGGGAGCCTCGACTCACAGAACTGGACAAATGGGTTGTCTTTTCCATTTATCCTGCCGATTTAACTTCAGACCAAGACAAACATGGAGTTTTGAGCTCAAACCTATTAAGGGATTTATGTGTAACTAAAAATAGAGGCAAATTCATGACATTCTTTTCTTGTAAGAAGCTGGATTTACTTTGCCAAATGAGTCTCAGAAAATGCATCTTTTTTTCCCCTGTCAATAATTATATTTGCTGCTATTCCCAGCAGGGAAGATAGTCCGTTAAATAATCACAACACAAGGGAATCCTCAATAAAATACCATCTTATCTCAGGAGTACACAGGTATATCTTGCTTTCGAGAATGGAGATGTTCTTTGAAGTGACTTCAGTAAAGCAACTACAAAATACCAGAAATGAAGCAGAAGGGTTATTTTAAAGTGTGGCTCTGGTTCAGGGATGGAGGAGAGCATAGAGGCAGACGGGGGTGGGGCAGAAGCTGGAGACCCTGCCTGCTCCAGGGAGGCCACAGCCATCCTGGCCCCCTTGCTCCTGCTCCTCTCCCCAACCCACCCTCGCTTGCCTGCTTTGCAAGATTATCAGCCCAAGGCAGAAGCCGCAGAGATGGGAATCTGCCTAGAGATGATCAGAGAGCCAATAGGAAAACAGCCTTTGCTTCACGGGCAATTGACACAGGCTGTCTGAAGCTCAGCGGCTTCTTTAATACAGGGTATGGTGTGCACAGCTCCAAGGGAAGGCATTTTGTGTGCTAGAAATTTCCATGCCAAGCTTGAAAAGCTGCCTTTTAGACTCGCAAATTGCTTATATAAGGCAGGGGTCAGCTGGAACCTCTCTGTCCTTGGAGCTGAGGTTCACTTGGCCTCACCCAGAGGCCCAGCTCCCTGTCCCGGGGGGTGTCCAGCAGGCTCTGTGGACTCCTGCTAGGCCAGATTTACTCTCCACCTGACCCCACCTGCCTCAGGCTCCCCTGTCCTCTGCTCCAAGGAGGGGTCGGAATCTACTTACACAAAAGCCACAGGACCCACTGTGAGGACACAGGCAGTGGGAGTGGTGGTGCTGGGAGAGTGCAGGGTGGTTTCATGTGTACACTTCACAGCTCATAACTCCAACTCTCACCCTCGTGGGCCTCCTTGGGTGGTTGCTAGGGTTTCGATGTGGTTTGTGCCCCCAAGTTCTTGTTCTGGAAACTTGGTCTCCAGTGTAACACTGTTTAGAGATAGTGGATCTTTAAAAGGTGAGACCCAAAGCCAGGTGTGGTGGCGCATGCCTGTTATCCCAGTACTTGGGGGGCTGAGACAGGAGGATCACAGGTTCAAAGCCAGCCTCAGCAACTTAGCGAGACCCTGTTTGAAAATAAAAAAATAAAAAGGGCTAGGGGAGTAGCTCAGAGGTAGAATGTATCTGGTTCAATCCCCAGGACCAAAACCAAACAAACAAATGAACAAGAAGTGGGGTCTCGTGGGAAGCAAGTAGGTCTTGGGGCATTGACCTCAGAAAGGCTTAAAGCCAGTCTGGCGGAACTGGGGGGGACCCAGAGCCCCAGTTGCTATAAAGCAAGCTGTCACTCATGGTTCTTTCTCTTGCTTCCGTTCTTGCCATGTGACCTTTCTCCCATGAGCTCCCACCATGTGATGCCGTTTACCGTGAGGTCTCACCAGAAGCCCATGTTGGTGCCATGCTGTTGGACCTCCAGAACCATGAGCTAAGTAAACCAACTTTCTTTACAAAGTACCCAGCCTCTGGCAGAGAGTTATAGCAACACAAAACAGACTAAGACGGTAGTGATGAAAATGTATGGGAATGAGACGGAGGCGATGGTTTCACAACTTCATGAACACACTCAATACCGCTGAATTGTACATGCTAAAATGGTTAATCTTATGTGAATTTCACCTCAATAAAAAACTAAAACTAAAACACCTCCCCTCAAGCCCTTGCCCCTGGCGGAACCCAGTCCCTGCCCCTTTATCCCTCTTTCCTCTTTCAGGCCCAACCAGCCTTTGCATCTGCCTGGGGTGCCTTCATTTGCCCCCAGGGATGTTAGCTTTATGGACCTGCTATGGATGTGATCTACCCCCACGAAGGGCAGTTTGAGCAGAAGAGACACTTCTACCTGTCCCATTGTCATAAGTAAGGAGCAGTGAAGAGCAGCTAATGCTAGTGCACAGAAAAGGTTATTTTTTCATGAGCCAATAGTATCTGTGACATTCTAGGTCCTATAGGCTTGGGACTGAGCTCTGTTAGCCCTAAAAATAATCCTCAAAAGCTAGGCATGGTGGTTTACACCTATAATCCCAGTACTTGGGAGGCTGAGACAGGAGGATCACAGATTTGAGGCCAGCCTCGGGAACTTAGTGAGACCCTATTTAAAAAAAAATAAATTAGAGCTGGGGGTGTAGCTTGGAAGTAGAATGTCCCTGGGTTCAATCCCCAGTACAAACAAACAAACAAATCACAAACTTCTCCATCAGGAGGGCCGGGCAACCCACGGCCCAGTGGTCAGTGAGGGCTCTGGAGTGGGACTGCACTAGACAGTAGCCTGCCTTTGCATCTTCCCCTCCATGGCCTTGGGAGAGCCTCTCGCCTCCCCCAGCCTCTGTGCTTACGGGGTAAAGACAGGGTCCGCCTCATATGGTCATGGGAATTGCTAGCTCATGAGAAGTGGCTGGAGTGAAGAGAGCGATGGTTAACATTAGAGGCTGTGTTTCCTGCCGCCTCAGAGCAGGGCTAGAAGAATTACTTGGCTGTATGAAGTTTTTTTTGTGTGTGTGTGTGGTACCGGGGATTGAACCCGGGGGCATTTTACCTCCGAGCTACACCCCCAGCCCTATTTTTTATTCTTTATTTTGAAACAGGGTCTCACTAAGTAGCTGATGCTGGCCGCGAACCCGGATCCTCCAGTCTCCACCTCCCAAGTACTGGGATTACAAGCGTGCGCCACCACACCCAGCCTGTATGAAGTTTTGACTCGAAGTTCTGTAGATATTGCCAAATACATTCACCTTTTGATTCTCAGCATTCCCAGGGAATGTGCAGCACCAGCTCAGACAGTGGGGTCCCGGGTGGCAGAATGCCTGAGGAGTGGGGAGCTAGAGGAGGTGCCTGAGTGGAGGCATTAAGTGTGCTGCAATTTGACTGGAATGTGTGTAAATGCTTATATTTGCGTTCACTGCAGTTTACAAAACACGTTCACAATAATTTTCTCACATATTTTCACAACTACCCTGGGAAGTGGATTTTATCCCCCTCAGGTTAGGTGACTTGCCTAATGTCACACAGCAAAGAGCAGAACCAAGAGTCCAACCAGGCATTCTGCCTCCCCGTGTGACCACCCAGGTGGGAGCCTATCCCCTAAGCCAGGGTCTTCCTCCACTGAGCCCGCCATGGGATGGGAACATGTGTCACTCTGCTGGGTTGTTTTCTGTTGCTTTAACTGGGGAGCCTGGGAGACTAATAAAAGGGAGGCGTCTCATGTCCTGCCCCAGGGAGCTTGCAGTCTCCGGGGGTTGGCCAAAGGCCTGCCGTTCCTGCACTCCTGCTGGTGAGGGAGGTGGCCAACGGAGAACAGCCTGGGCCTGGGCAGAGTCAGGAGACCCTGCTCTGCAGGTGAACAACCTGGACAAGGTACTCAGATGCTGAACTTCAGCTCAGCCTTCTCGTCTGTCAGGTGTAGTTCAGCACAGTAGCTCCTTCAGAGCCGTATTCTAGGGACTAAATGAGAACAATCTATGGAAATGCGGCACCGTGTCCAAGCTTGGCATTGTCCTTCACACAGACAAGCTCTGCTCACACTGACATCTTCAGTAACAAACAAACCTACACAGCTTGTACAGAGATTGTAATTTTGGGGTTAAGTGCTCCCATGTGGGTAACTGCTCAGATATGGATACCCCTTATCTTATATATCATCTATGCACAGATTGGAAATCAATAGAGTGCTAAGACACCATCATGAAGAATGCCAAGTTTTAAAGTAATACTTTGAGAATTCTTTACCAACCTTCAGGCACATAAGAAATTTGGGGGAAGAAAGTGAATCATAAAAATATTTTTTAGCTGGGTGTGGTGATGCATACCTGTAATCCCAGTACTTGGGAGGCTGAGGCAGGAGGATCACAGGTTTGAAGCCAGCCTCAGCAACTCAGAGAGAACCTCAGCAACTTAGTGAGACCATGTTTCCAAATAAAAAATAAAATAGGGCTGGGTGGGGGTGTAGCTTCAAGGTAGAATGTCCCTGAGTTCAATACCCAGCACAATATATATATATATATGTATATATATATATATATATATTGTTTGGATTTAGAATGTCCCCCAGCCTTTCACAGAAACAAGGTAGCCATGCTGGAAACGGGGCTTGGTTGCTAAGGAGGAGTCCCTGGGGACTGTATATGGTTCTTCCCTCCCCCACTTGGTCTCTCTGTCCCTGTCTGGCCTGTGTGATGTGAGAGCAGAGCTTTGCCCACTCTCTCCCTCTCCACTTCCCGCCGCCATGCCCTAAGCTTCAGACCCCAGCCTCACATGGACTGAACTCAGAATCTCCAAAAACTGTGAGCAAATAAATCTTCCTTCAAGTTGTGTGGCCAGTCATTTTGGATTATAGCAGTGAGAGTGTTGACTGAGACAATACATATGTGTATGTACACATGTATATGTGTCAGATTATATTATATATTACATTTGTCAGATATATATGTGTGTCTATATATATATACATGTATATGAATGTCAGAGGTGTGTATAAATATATGTGTATGTGTTGTGTGTATATATACATGTATACATGCAAACATATCTGACATTTATGTGCATTTATATACCCACATATATACATGTATATATACACATATATAATGTAAATGTACATGTAATATAGACACATATCTGACATTTAAATAAAATAGATGTAAACATGTATTTATGATTTTAAAAACTGTGTATGTATAACTATATCGAAATACAATAAATACTTCTTAGTAGATTAAGAAGGTGAAGTAGCGTGTTTCCTTAAAGAAAGCTATTGAGGAGCAGGTAAGAAATGACAATGTCCCACTCTCTTTTTGTGCATTATCTGCATATGTTTTCTGAGAAAAAGGAAATAACACAATTTTCAAGAGTCTTCCTCAAATATTCGAGGTAAGCAGCTTTCACATGTAATAGCCAGTTGGGTCAGCCACCATTTTAATAAAACTGATTAATGACTATGTGTGAATAAAACAGGGAGAGTGATCAGGTGGAATTCATGTCACACTAAAGCTGGAATGAAAGTCCGTGAGATGGAAAAAGGCCTTTGGGGGGTTGGCCAGGTTATTACATAATCAGGAGGCTGAGCAGAGCTGCTCCCAGGAACCGCCACCCAGAGCCACAGACAAAGCCTGTTAAAATTAACAAAATAGTTTGAGATTACTATTTAAGCATTATGAATTGGCAAATGGCAGCTACCTGGCGGAACAGATAACTGGCTTGATTCTTAACAGCCGGTCGTAAAGGAAATGGACCGCAGCAGGTTGGTATGTGGTGATGCTGCCGGCTGTCCGTGGAGACCCTACATGGGGCACATTGCAGTTTAAGGGTCAGCGGGTCCCCAGAGAGCACACATGAAAAGCCCAACCCTAATTTTCCATCATTGTTGAGCATGAAGGGTTAGTCTGGAACCAGAGGTGGGAATGGTGGGGGGAGTCTGCATTAGAGCAGTTCTGAGGAATGGGGGGCCCCAGCAATAGGGTGAGCATGACTAGTTTAAGCATTATTGAATACTTTCATGATTTGAAGGGCTCTGAGATCACCGTATTAATCACGCTTCTCATTTTTGGTTTTTCCTGGTGCTTTGACATCCTGGGGCCCAGCTGAGCCCTAAAGGAGCTGCCCCTCCTAGGGCTACATAATTCCTAGAGATGGAAAATTACTTTCCTGCTGCTGTGAATGCACCTTTCATATGCAAACCAGCCAACCCAGAGCCCATACACCAACTGCTTCCTGGTCAAGCTCTTAGACTCTGGGCCACTGTCCACCTGTCCCTTCAACCCAGGGCCAGGTACCAAACAACTGGGAGTAGCCCCTGTACCCTAGAGCCCACTAAAAATATTCCAACTAGCCAATCCTAAGCCTGTTTATTCTGCCTCACCCATTCCTTCCTGCAGAAACCCAAGTAAAATCTCTGGCTCCTATTTCCCACTCACTCTCTACCTCCTGAAGGGCAATGGTATGTTACTTTGTGTCCCTGTGTGGCGTGTCCCCTCCTCTTGGGATCTGTAATAAACTACAGCTTCACCTTCTGGTCTGTTGGTCTCAACATGGCTGAATAATAATAAAACTTACATTTTAAACAATCACATCGAAATCAAAGAATGTCATGTACCATCAGAATGTCATGTACCCAGAGAAGGCAAAGTTGAGAAAGTGACTTTGGGTTCCATAACGTAGGGTCTCTCATGCCTGCATGAGGCTCCTATGCTCCGTCCAGGGACAGTGAGGAGCTTCTGAAAACTCGAGCTAAGAGTGACAGCTGCTGGTGTGCTCAAGGGACATCCATCCCGCCCTGCACTGGAGGATGCACTGTGGAGGCAGGGAGGCCAGTGAGGAGGCCGCAGTGGCTGCCTAGGCAAGAGGGCCCAGCCTAGGGCCAGGGTGAAGGGGATAAAAAAGACATTGCAATAAAAAGGGACAAGGTTTACCAAACCTTGTGGAACAAGAATCAAAATGACCTGGAGCTTCCAAACTTTAGACTCTTGAAAGACAGAAGTAACCAAGAGGGGCACTGGAAAGACAAGACGGTTTGGATGGAAAGGTTTGGATGTGAGGGATACGGATACGTGGCTTCCACCTTTCCTCTTTACAAGTCTGGGTGATGGTCACTGACAGGTGCGTCTCCATTCAACAAGTATCTGCTGAGCTCTGTGCCAGGTGTTGAGGAGAACGAAGAACATGAGCACCCTGCCCTGCCCCACCTAGCCCCCTGGGACAGTGATTATGAGCATATCCCTTTTTCATTAGAGAACATCACCACCCAGGAACTGCAGGCGAAAGACTCGCCCACACATACTTCTCCAGCGACCCCCTGTACGCTTCACCCTTGAAAACACGTTCGCCTCTGCCTTGCTGCCTCCTCCCGCTGGAGATACCAACTGAGCCTCCGCAGGCCAGCCAGAGTCAGTTCTAACCTACTTGGAAATCCATATGTATTCCCTTTCCCCTTGAGTTTATTCTGTATGTGTTAACAGAGAGAGCCAAAGAAGCCGCCCGTACAAGACCAGCGTGAGTGAGCTCCTGGCATGTGGAGAACCATTTCTCACTTGTTACTTGGTCCAGGCTCCCAGGAGAAAAAGAAGAACTTTCAAGTGGTTCCAAGGACCTCCTGCATTTACCTGACGCACATCATTGCATTTGTTGTCCTTCTGCAGCAAAATAATTATTTCATTTTTTTATTCCTTCTCTGATACAAAGCCTGGGAGTCACAGGTCAAAAGTAAAACCACAGATTAGAAACAAAAAGAAATGCACTCCCACAGGCAAAAACATTTAAAGTGTGCTAATGATGGGACTAGGGCTTCTCCCAATGCACATCTCACCTCTGCCTTCCGAGGCTGGGGGCTGGCACATCGTTCTGACTGCAGGGCAAAGCTGTGGGTACTTGTCTTATTGGCCTAAGTGCCATTAATAGTTCCTCCAGGTTCTCTCATTAGGGATGAATTTGGATAGAATAGTGATGAGGGGGAAAACCCAAGCAGAAGATAAAAGGTTTCCATCACTTAATAATACCAATTTTATCATTACTTCACCTAACTTCTTTCTGTCAATTTTATCATCACTGACAATAACTTCCATTTGGGTAAGAAGGAATTAAGTATATGTTGATTACAAATGTATATGTTGGTTACATTATCTAGTTATATGGAGACTTTTTTCTATTTAAATTGTAATTTAAAAACATCTCTACTTCCTAAAAACAGGACATATCAAAGCAAGGAGACATGTGCTATAGAGATAGAAAATGAGATTTTTGTGTATTTGGCAAGGGCCTGATTACAAGATGAAAATAAATGGAGAATTCATCTTCAGGAAAAAAGAATAAAGAATGTAAATGGCTTGCTCTTTGTTCTGGCGGCTCTCACCTCTGCTCCCTTGGGGGTGAATTAATGTGTTTACTACTGATACGCCATTTTATATAGCTGACGATGCTGGTGCTCACATACCACCTCGGAGTGGTGATCTCCCGGAACACACAGTCTTTATAGAGATTGAGTAGAAATTGCTAGCCCCTGAATTTTATGATCTTCCATAGCTGTGAAGTGCTGGTTTAAGGAAAGGATAGAGAGGCTCTGGACACATTATATTGTCATTTAGGACTGCTGTAAAACTTTGTAAGACCGTCCATTGTCACCCAGCTTTCAGGTGTCTGTCACTGCTCAATGGAAATGACACCTTGACCACTAGCAAGTAACTGCTTGAACATAGCACATATGCACTAGATCCACATTATATTCCAATTCAATAAAATACCCCTTGGCTGCTTTCTCCTTCCTCCCTCCCTGCTCCTCCTCCTTCTCCTTCTTCTTTTTTGTACTGGGGATTGAACCCAGAGGCATTCTACCTCCAAGATAGACCCTAAGCCCTTTTATGTATTTATATTTTTGAAACAGAGTCTCACTAAGTTGCCAAGGTCTTGCTAAATTGCTGAGGCTGGCCTCAAACCTGCGATCCTCCTCTCTCAGTCTCCCAAGTACTGGGATTATAGGTTTGTGCCACCATGCCCAGTTCTCTTGGCTGTTTTCAAGTTTATAAAATCATAAATACCCTGAGTCTCCACAGAGCTGGATTTTCAGAAATGTTCTTTTTGATATTTCTGGAACTGGAAATGATTTCCTTTCAACCACAGACATTTTCTAATCTATTTTCAGTCATATGTTCCAATCTTTTTGACTTAGAAGAAAAAAATAACTTAGATTTCAATGACAAGTAATGATAACGATAGTTTGCACTGTGTTGTGTTTTCAACTACAGTAGTCCCCCCCCCTTAGCCACGGTTCCTCTCTCTGTGGTTTCAGTAACCCGCATTTAACCGCAGTCTGAAATTTTAAATAGAAAATTCCAGGAATAAAATGTTCATAGGTTTTAAACTGCATGTGGTTCCCAACAGTGGGGTGAAATCTTGCTCCCGCCCACCCCATCTTTCCCAGGATGAGAACTATCCTTTTGTTCAGCGTATCCTTGCTCTATATGCTACCCACACACTAATCATGTAGTAGCTATCTGAAGCATCAGATCAGCTGTCACAGTATTGCATGCCCATGTTCAAATAATCCTCATTTTACATATAGGAAAAACTGGCACATTCAGCGTTTGGTGCCAGCCAGTTTCAGGCATATCCTGGGAGTCTTGGGAGCATATCCCCTAAGGATAAGAGGGGACTACTGTACTTAAAACATTTATATTATATTTTGACTCTCTATAAAAGTTCCTGAGTGCTAGAAGGGCACACTTTATAGGTTCAGCAGGTATTTGCTCCATCTTACAGACAAGGAACTGAGGCTTAGAGAGATCACGTGACTTGTGGAGGTCACAGGTCAAGTGTCAGCACCAGGGTTGGAAGGACCTACGTGGCCTAATCCAGCACTGCTTACCGTAGAGCACAAAGCACGTGACAGGAAGCGCGAGCTGCCCTGCTCACTGTTAACTATGCTCCACGCACGCTCCCTTAGCACTGTCTCATGTAGGATGTGACTTTGGGGTTGGATCTGGCCGACGCTGCCTGACTCATCCCACGTGTTCTGTGCTTTGCGCAGTTACCATTGGGTCAGCATGAAGAGGCATCTGAGGAAGTGCAAACCACACTGCCCTGTGCTCAGGGCTGGGGCCCAGGTGCATGGTGCTGGACTTGACACCTCTCGCTGAGAACTTAAGGGCCCTCTGCTCACTGACTCCCTGGAGCCATCTCCCAAGGTGCTCTGGTTTCCTTCCTAAAGGTAAGGAAAGGTGGGCATCAGTTCTGTCTCATGAAGGTTTCCAAAGATCAAGTAAAAAACTTGGCATAATTCAAATTCTAATGCCCCCGAAGATATAAGCATGCCCTTTGATTGCAAACTGCTACTCTGATTGTGTATTGGTTCTCATGGACACTGTCCACTATACATGATATTTTATTTGGGCAAACCATAGTCAAGAAAGTTCAGATCCAAGCTAGGTACAGTGGCCTGTAATCCTAGTACTTGGGAGGCTGAGACAGGAGGATTGCATGTTTAAGGCCAGCCTCAGCAATTTAGCAAGACCCTCAGCAACTTAGTTAGACCTTGTTTCAAAGTAAAAAATAAAAAGGTCTGGGGGTATAGCTCAGAGGTAGAATGCCCCTGGGTTCAATCAGAAAGAAGAAAGAAAGGGAAGGAAGGAAGGAAGGAAGGAGGGAGGGAGGGAGGGAGGGAGAGAGGGAGGGAAGGAAGGAAGGAAGGAAGGAAGGAAGGATTAGATCTAAAAGGTCCTAGTCCAATAAGGTCCCCAAACTCCTCAATTCAAGAGTTTTTCTTTATCTTAGTCTCTGCCATCAGTATATACACCCCACAAGTAGAATCATCAAGTTCCTGGGTGATTCTGGAGCCGAGAAAAAGGAGGGTTATATGCTGCTGGGGAGGATGTTCTCATCCTGAATTTGAAGATGCTTCCTGCCATGACCTTCTGTTCCTTTACACGGCAAGTTGCTTTTTGGGGGGGGCACTGGGGATTGGACCTAGGGGAGTCTACCTCCTAGCTACACCCCCAGCCCCTTTTAAAAGTTTTTTTTTTTTGTTTTGTTTTGAAACAGGGTCTTGCTAGGTTGCTGAGAGTCTCTCTAAGTTGCTGAAACTGGTCTTAAACCTGCAATCCTCTAGTCTCAGCCTCCCAAGTACTGGGATTACAGGCATGTACCACCGCTCCTGGCATTGCAAGTGGCGTTTTAAAAACTATAAACAAAGCTGGGTGTGGTGGCACACACCCATTAATCCCAGTACTTAGAAGGCTGAGATAGTAGGATCACAGGTTTGAGGCCAGCCTCAGCAACTTAGTGAGACCCTTAGAAACCTAGCGAGACCCTGTTTCAAAATAAATAAAATAGGGCTGAGGGTGTAGCTCAAGTGTAGAGTACCTCTGGGTTCAATCCCTAATACCAAAAACAAAAAATAAAAACCTATAAACAGAAATTGCTTGGCTTCCCTAAGTATAAAAGCACCAAGGTAAGGCTTTTTTGTGCATGTGTGCTACCTTGTATCTTTGAAGGGTTGTGGCCACACCTCCATGGATACCTTGTTAGGTTACCGAGCATCTCTGCAGGATGCCACGTGGAGGAAGGTTGGAAAGCACTCTGTGGGCCCTGCAGTCTCACCGCTGACAATCTGTATACTAACAAGAACACAGTTCTAATTATTTCCAAATTCTGCTAAAATTAGGCCCAAATGTTCAATTTTCCATGTGTTCCTCTTAATTAAAAATGAAATGAAAGAGAAAAGGAAACCATCAAAATTATATAAATAAAAGCAGATGGAATGCGGTATTGGAAGCTCTCATCTATAACAAGCTTCCTTTAATAAAATTCATTGGTTAATTTGGTTGATAAAAGCAGCATTAAAATTAAATAAGAATTAATATACACTTGGGTAAATATTTGTAGTTTCCTTCATGTGCTACCATGATAAAGGTAATCTAGCCTAAAAGCGACCATCCTCCTTCTTCAGAACTGATAAAGCATTACTAATTGTGTTGCTAATATGGTACAATATGGAATTGCATAGAGATTTTATCTTAATAACATCTCCATTAAATTAAAGACAGCATGGTAGGACAGGAAAGATAAGTCTGTTTATTCCGAATGAGCACATCGAATGGATGACTGTGGGGAGCTGGTGTGGAAACTCACATTGTCTATACTATTCTAGCTAACAGCAGTACGTTTATAGTCACTGTTGTAAGCAATGATTTTTGCTGGATAATCTAGATCATATTTCATTGAGAAAAGTGATACTTTAATTTTGGTGTAAAAGATACTGATCTTTTCCTTTCTGTGTCTGATCAGATATTTTTATAAGCAAGATGCTGGGTGGGAAATGGTCTGACTCTGTTGCAATAAAATAAGCATCTTTGTGGCAGTTTCACCACCTCTGAGCCTCTGTGAGCAGGACACAGTGGCCAGGGATCATCCTGTCCCCTGCAAATGATAAAGATTCACTGGGAGAAATGATGGCACCAAGGTTTCAGAGCCATCCCGTCTGACACTCCTGTGGCTGCGGTATGGCCCCTGCCCTCCTGGTCCACAGTGGGGTTCTCAGCTGTGTCCCTACAGGATCCCCTGCAGGGCACTCGCTGGCAGAAGGCCTGAGAAGCAGGAGACCAGCTCTGATGGAAAAGAGGAATCAGACCAGAGTCCAGCTCTCTTCGCCACGCGGGCCTGGACAGCTTCGCCCTGATGAACACGGCATTGCCATGGCCCATCTGCCCCGGAGGACCAGGAGCCAACTGGAATGTCAACTTGTTTTTGCCTGTTAATTTGTTTGTTCTTTAAGTAAGTCACATGTCATGAACTGCCTATTTGGTGGCTGTGGATTTGCTGTGAACACAAGGCTCTTTGTATCCATGTGTGTACACGCCCCATGTCATCTCCTTGCCACTGGGAGCAAACAGCCCAGTCCCGCACACACATGTAGGGCCCTGAAGACCTGTTTCTTATGCTGCCTCTGGCCACTCGTGTCACACACGCACCTGACCGAAGGAACCGTTATCATGAACAGCCAGAGTCAATATTAAGTACTAGCTTAGATTGAAAGCAGTTTGGGAATAATTATAAGCCTCCCCCCAAATACACTGTTCAAAAAGTCAGCCGGCAGAAGCGGATGCCAACCCTATTTTTATACCAAGCTGACTGAATTCTTAATACCCAGCAAAGAAGAAAGTCATGGCGTAATGTAAAGTGGGAGATGTAATAAATCGTGAGCTGCACCAACAGTTTAGCATTGCAAGGAGACAGATGGAAAACTTCTCTCCCGAGATTGCTGCTTCCAGAATTGGAGAAAAGGATTCTGGACGTGTTAAGGGTGGATAGTTCAGGCCTGAATTTCAATGAGGCAGGAGTACATTTTAGCATAAATGCAAGATTTTTCATCACTCCCTTTTAGGAAACACAGAGATTATGGCCTTCGTCTGCTTCACCCAGGACTCTGGGGCTCTCCCAGCTCCTCTGGCTCAGTCACATGAGGGAGGCACTGCCAGTGCTCTGAGTCTTACGGAAGTGCTACAATGCCATCATCTGTCCAGGAAAAGTAAGGAACACCTCACCCCAGGCTGAGCCCATCAGGAAACTGGAGCTTTGGGAATAAAGGAATTATTTCCATGAGGAAAGCAGGACCAGCCGTTGGCTCACAATGACCATTTCTCAGAGACTTCCTAGGTCCAGTGTCTTGGACCCGGAACTACAGGGGGTCAGTGTGGTGCAGATGGAAGGGCAGTACCACCTGCCAACTCTGCACGCCATCATCTGGGGACAGAGTAGACTCTCCATCTTGCTTCATTCCCAGCCTGGGAAGGAGGACTGTTTGTAAATGCACATACAGAGGCACACACAATCCCAGGAAGCTCATTTACCCACACAATCCGGGCCCATCTGGCTCTCCAGAGTCCCTCCCTCTCTGGCTGCCATCCTCACTGAAATTATCAGACTGTGTTTTTGAGAGGGAGATCTGTGTGTGTCCCTGTATCTCTCTCCACTGGTCAGGAAACTCTTCATGCGGACTCCAGCTCCATTGGATTGACTGCTTCAAACATTGTCTTTTCGCTTTTTTTTTTTTTTTGGTACTGGGGATTGAACCCAGGGGGTGTTCTACTTCCACGCTATGCCCTAGCACTTTTTGTTTTGAAACAGGGTCTCTCTAAGTTATTGAGGGTCTCGCTAAGTTGCTGTGGCTATTCTTGAACCTGTGATCCTCCTGTCTCAGCCTCCCAAGTAGGATTACAGGTGTGCGCCAATACACCCAGTTTCAAACATCATCTTTTCAATATGGTTTTCATATTAGAATGTCACTGAGACATCTCAAGGCAAATTTTGTGTACTACTGGGGACTATCCAGGGCAAGTCTGCTGGATGATGTCCCTGGGGAATCTGAGCCAGTAGGAGGTCTAAACCTTCACCATAACTATAACCATTGCATCAGGTAGCCTGGTTCCTCCAAGACCCAAGTGACACTTTACAGGGATCAGGTATTTAGAAACAATGAACATGTGCTTTCTTCTCTTGGGAACTCTACAAACAATTGGGTGCTCCAGTTTCACCAGCGTGCCTCAGATGAACTTTTCAACCCACAACCCTTAATGCAAATGAATCATTACGTGCACCGTCAAGTGCAAGTTCAAGTTCCAAATGTCAAAAAGCAGATCAGGAATAAGAGGAACTTACCTCTAATCGCAACAAAGGATAGGAAATTGTAGAGTCAAAGGCAGATTTTTCCCAAAAAACCAAGAAAAATGTCAACACATACAAGATATGAACGATCAAGATTATGATTGTGCCAGTTATCCCCAAGGTCAACCACATTCCTGGTTGAGGAGAGATTAAATAAATAAATAAAGGAGTGTGGATTCCCATAGTAGAACATGGACAAATCAGAAAGGAACCACCATATGACCCAGCTAAACCACTCCTTGGTATCTTTCCCAAAGAGTTAAAGTCAGGATATTATAGTGATCCGTGCATATAGCATAATTCACAATAGCCAAAGTATGGAACCAATCTAGGTGTCCATCAACAGATGAATGGATAAAGAAATGTGGTATATATATACAATGGAATTTACTCAGCCATAAAGAACAAAATTATGTAATTTGAAGGAAAATGGATGGGACTAGAAGATATTATGCTAAGTGTGATCAGCCAGTCTCAGACAGTCAAGGGTTGAATGTTTTCTTTCATATGTAGAAGCTAGAGAGAAAATAGAAAACAAAAGGGACTTTAGATAATTGAGGAGAGAAACCAGTAGAATTATAGAAGGGTATGGGTGAAGGAAGTGGGAAGGGGAAAAGGAGAAACTGATGAAAGAAACAGTTCAAATTATGCTATCCCCATGTATGAAAGTATTACTACCAAGCTCACTGTTCTGTACAGGGAGGGGCAGGGGCAGGCTGGGACCTGAAGGAAGACATACCAAGAGCTGTGTGCATGTTTGTTTGTATGATTTTGAACTGCACTATGATGTATAATTACAATACACCAATAAAAGGGTGTAAAAAAAAAGAAAATGTGTTGGTGCTCAGGAAAATAGGTGGTCATATAATCAGGGGAGAATTGCTGTTGTAAAAGCAACTTTTTACTTAGAAAAACTTCAAACTCGAAGACCATTTATAGTAATTACTCATCGAGATGCTCAGAATGCTAACATTTTGCCACATGGGCTTTTTCTTTCTATATATAAATATATAGTTTTATTTTAATTTTGCTGAGCCTTTTCAGAGTAAGTTGTAGGCATGATAATCCCCTACACACTTTGGGACGCATCTCCCACGAGTAAGGGCCTTCCTATTCAGAATGCATTTGAACTCCATCTCTACTATTGCATGAGAGATGACCACCAACCAAACAGCTTGAACCACCTCCTGCTGATGATCCTGTGGTTTCTGTGTGTCAGGTGTCTGGGCACAGCATAGCTGGGTTCTCTGCACAGGGCTGCATAGGCTAAAGGTGCCAGCCAGGGTCAGGGTCCCATCCGAGGCTCGACCTGGGAGGAATCTGCCTTTCTTTCAGTTTGGTCACTTGTAATTGTTGGTTTCTCGCAGGATACCTTCTGGAAGTACCTCCAGCTCCTGGAAGTCAGCCACAGTTCCTCCCAGTGGAGGCAGCCCTCAGCACTGCAGCTCACATCTTCAGAACCAGCAAGGAGCAAGCGACTCCAGCAGGACCGGCTACAGTCTTATATAGCACAGTTGTGTAATGACGCACATGGAACCACAGACCTCCAGTTGCTTTTGTCATATTCTACTGGTTAAAAGAAAGTCACAGAGGTCCTGCCTGCTCTCAGGGGGAGGGTGTCATTCAAGGCAAGAGCATCAGGAGGTGGGGACCATGGGTGCCATCCTAGGTGTCTGCCATAACCTTCAGTGGCTCAGTGCAAGATCTGATACTGCACTGTCCTTCTCAGTGCATCAATATCAGATGTCAGTTTGTCCCATGTTGGTAATATTGACTCTGATTATTTGGGGAAGCTGGCATCTACCAGGTTTTTCATCTGTTAAATTTGCCAATTTCCCCTTTGTAATTATTGTCACGCCTGCATGAGAGGGTTTAGACGAAGACATTGGTGACAGCATGGTGAGAGGTCACTGCAGTGGGCGGGACAATAGATACCGTCTGTGCTGTGGCTTCCTTCCTTCCTTCCTTCCTTCCTTCCTTCCTTTCCCTTTCTTTCTTTCTTTCTTTCTTTCTTTCTTTCTTTCTTTCTTTCTTTCTTATTTTTAGAACTTTATCCATGCAATATAATTATACACCATAGATTTAAAGTGATACATTCATATATGCACACAACATCTCTAGGTGTGGCTCCCTCCTAATCCCATCCTGCTACCCTCCTCCTCCCTCCCCACACATGCTAAGGTTCTTAGAGATGCTTTTCATATTATTTGGTCCGTTTCTTTCCTCAAGCCTCCTTTTTCCCTTACCCTCCACCCTCCCCTGGTCCCCTTCCACTACTCTACTGGTTTCATTCCTTATTATCATGAAGTTCCTTTTCTTTCCTGTTTTCTCTCTAGCTTCCACCTAGAATATATAAATAACTCAAAAAACTTAACAACCCCCCAAAAACCCCCACAAATAACCAATCAAAATATGGGCAATTGAACTGAATAGAAACTTCTCAAAAGAAGAAATACAAATGGCCAACAAATATATGAAAAAATGTTCATTGTCATTAATAATTAGGGAAATGCAAATAAAAACTACACTGAGATTTCATCTAACACCAGTTATAATGGCAATCATCAAGAATACAAACAGGCCAGGGGTGGTGGTGCATGCCTGTTATTCCAGTAGTTGGGAGACAGGAGGATCACAGATTCAAGGCTAATGTGTGATAACTTAGAGAGACCCTGTTTCAAAATAAAAAAATAAAATAGGGCTGGGGATATAGCTCAGAGGTACAGTGCCCCTGGGTTCCATCCCCAGTAAAACACACACACACACACACACACACACACACACACACACACTACAAACAATAACAAATGCTGGTGAGGATGTGGGGGGAAAGGAACACTTATATGCTGTAGGTTCTTGAGAAAGAAGGCTAACCTGTAGGTAAACTTTCTCTTAAATGCCCTGGTGTGTTTAGAACCACCCTAGACCTTACTAGTTCTGCGATAAATACCCTTCCCCGGGCCTTCCGAGCATCTCTGTCTCTATCACCAGCTCCTAGGCAGCTCCTTAGCCAGGCACACACACTCCTTTGCCCGGAGCCACATCTTCACTGGCTTCGGTCTCCCTAAGAGGACTCAGGCCCAGTTCTCAGTTTTTAAATCCCAGAGCATTTTCTGGCAGGGCCAGCCCATAAATGTTCCTAGTTTGGCTGGAGATTGACAGTAAGCCACACTGGAGGGCTCCCCTTGCATTCTCTGGAACGTTGCCTGGAGGCAGCTTCCTTTTCTTCTTTTTTTGGTGGTTCTCGGGATTGAACCCAGGGACATTCTACCTCCAAGCTTCCCCCTCTCCACCCCCCCTTTCTACCTTTTGTTTTGAAACAGTTCTTACTAAGTTGCTGAGGGCCTTGCTAAGTTGCTGAGGGTGGCTGTGAACCTGGGATCCTCCTGTCGCAGGCTCCTAAGTGCTGGGATACAGGCATGTGCACCGTACCCGGCTCTGGGGGTTGCTTTCTAAGGGCGGGCCAGGCCTGCAGAGGTGCAGTTGTGCTACGGCAGACTTTTCCTGGCATCTTTCCCGGGAAGCACTTATGAGACAGGACCTCAGGATGGAAACACAAACTACTTACTACTCAGGACTCAGGGACATTTCATTTCCACTGTGAGACCAACATCCAAATGAAAACGTTTTAATGACTCAACAGAGGGCTGAGATCAGGATTTCCAGTAGCAAGAGGTGACAGAGCTAGAGCCAGATTTCAGTGGGACTTCTGCCCCTTCCTGGCTGTGGGACCTTGACACATTACCTAGCCTGGTAAGAGGCTAAATGTTTGTGACCCCCTCCCCAGAGCCGGTCTAACCTAAAGCTAATGAAGCTTAAGGTTTTGCATTTGTAATTTTATATCATTTGTTTGGGAGGGCACCTCAAATTGTATAAGCTTCAAAGACGTGGATCCATTTCTGCCCATTTCTGTGGTGTATTTACATGTTGTAAGGGACAATCATTTCTCCTTAAGGAGTAAGTGTAATGGTGGAAATTGATAGCATTGAGGACCCTGGAGCCCAAGGTAGAGAGCCAGAATCTTCCAGAATGCTCTGGAAGGGAAACCTTATTGTCCTGTTGCCCTCCGGTCCTTAGCTCAAACCCCTCCCTTCCTAGCCTGTCTGGTCTCATGAAGCCACGTAGGTAATGGTACTTGGAAACTGTCATGTGCTGTTTGTGTGTGGGTGTTGCTCCCCCAACCCAGTGGACGGCTCCCGGGTGCACGTTGGAATCGGGAGAAATACAGGTGCCTGTGCTCTAATGCAAGCCGGTTGGATCCGAGTCTCTGAGAGTGGGACACAACGCTTGCACTTTGTTTAGGGGTTCAGATGACACTCCGTGGAGCTGAGACTGAGAGCCACTGCTCTAGAGGCACCCTGGGCCTCTCTGATCTGCGCTTCTGCAGTGTTTGTCCTGGAGTTTCCTCTCTGCACTCACTGTGAGCTCAGCATCTGCTTCCTGGCACCCGTCATTTGCCATTTTGTTTCTCTTCCCAGCGAGTACCTCACAGCCTCTTCCCTCTCCTCTGCTCTCCTTTCTGTCCGACCCTGGACTTTTTAATATCTCTAAGGTTGAGAGCAGGAGGGTGCAGCTGACTGCTAAAACGTGCTGGGGTGCAGTGATGTGGGACTCCTCGTTCAGCCCCTCTTGTGTGCGAGGACTCCCATCTCATCCGAGCTCCGTAAGAAGCCTGTAAAGGACAGCTCTTACTAGCCCCGTTTTACAGGCAGTTAGGTCTAGGGAGGCACAGAAGCTTGCCCAGGGTGACAGGGCTACCCAGGCCCGGGGCTGGGGTGCACACACAGGTCCATGTGTGCTTCTCTCTGCAGCACGATGTCCTGACTGTGGCCTTGTTGAAGCAAGCACTGACCAGAGACAAAGTGTGTTCAGGTGCAAGGCTGGGATCCAGCTCCCGTGGTGATTAAGAAAACTATAAAGCTGAGACTTGAATTTCTCACTGCACAGCTTCCCAATGATTCATGCTCATTTTGTGTGGTCAGGGTTAGAACCAAGTAACTAGCTCAGCTATAAAATTTGGGTACCTTTCTGAGTGCCTGCTGAACCAAATTAATAATAAAGTGACCTATAAATATTTAATAGCCAATTAGAGGTCCCCCTCCTTTGTGGATGGAAATCATTATCCTTTGATAATTACATTTGAAAGTTGCAAATAATCTCTGACCCTCTTATTTTTCAAGATGACCTATGTAAGTTGCCTCTTCAAAAAATATATTTGAAATAATAGTCCTGGCCAGAAAACTGTCTGGACTTGGAGGGCCATTTCACTCTGACCAGGTAAGAACAGCATGCTCGCCCGAGAAGAGGCAGGCAGTGCTGCCAACCGCCCCTCAAATGATGGTTGCATCTGTGAACCCTGTGTCTCCATACTGGTCCCTGTCCTCTTTTTCCACATCCAAAGAGAGCAACAGCCAAATCCCACCCTGGCCTCGTATGACTTAGAAGTTACCTGCACAGTGCCTGGTTTACGTTCTGAGTCTCTCTGTCTCTCTGTCTCTCTGTCTCTCTGTCTCTCTGTCTGTCTGTCTCTCTCTCTCTCTCTCTCTGTCTCTCTCTCTGTCTCTCTCTCTCTTGTCATTGGAGAATGATCCTGGAGCTTGCCAAAAATGCTCTCTAGTGGGCCTGGGCTATGGCCAAGGTAGGACTTGGGAATGGGCCATGTTAATGAGCAGCCCATATACCTCAGGGGTTGTGAACTGGGCTCCATGAGGTAAAGACTAAGGTGTAAATATGGTTTGTCCCCCTAAGGTTCATGTGCCAGGAACTTGGTCCCTAGTATGGAAGCATTGAGGTGGTAGAGCCCTTAAAAGGTGGGGCCTAGTGGAAGGTAAGTAGGTCGTGGGAGCCCCACCCTCAGGCCTCATGAGACCAGCTTAGTTCTCACAAGAATGGATGGGTACACGTGGAAGAGGGCATCGCCCGAGTCCCCTTGCAAAGGCACCACTTGCCATCTTCACACACGCTTCCCCCATGGTGATGCCATCTGCCATGAGGCCCTCACCAGAGCCAGGAAGATGCCGGCACCACGTCCTTGAACATCCAGAATTGTGAGCCAAATAAACCTCAGGTATTTCTTTATGGCAACAGAAATGGATGAAGACATGCAGCATTTGAGGAGGCAGGCTTGCCATTCCTGAAGGGAATCTGGGTGTCCCTGCCAGTATCCACCATGCTTTTCATGACTCCCCAGCTCTGGCCCACTCTAAGACTTTGTAGAACTAAAAACTATAACCTTTTCTGAACCCTGGGCTGAGGAAATCTATAACCCTTTCCCTATGAACTTAGTCTGCCCTGAAGACATGTAGATGGGTTCTGCTGGTTTTCTACATAATAGCCATACAAATATGTGAAGGCAGTGACCTCCACGTAGAGCCAAAGCCAACACATGCCAGATGCATTCCTGTAGTCTCCTCTATCTAAAATTGCTGTTAAGAGCCAGACGTGGTGGTACATGCCGGTAATCCCAGTACTTGGGAGGCCAAGACAGGAGGCTCGCAGGTTCCAGGCCAGCCTTGGCAACTTAGCAAGATCCTGTTTCAAAATTTAAAAATAAAATAAAACAGGGGGTAGGGGTGTATTTCAGAGGTATAATACCCTTGGATTCAGTCCAAGTATAAAAAAAATGCTGTTAAGACTAATTTTTTAAAGAAATTTCTGTAACTCTAAACCCTCTACTTAGAAAATTTTCATTTAAGCCTCACAACTAAACCATGAAGTAGAACCTACAAGATGATTATTCTCATTTACCAACAAAAAGATTTAGAGACACTCAGAAATGGAAATAAGTTCCTGAGCATCCCTCTGCAGTCAGCAGTTAAGACTGAATGCAAACCCAGATCCCCCTGACCCGAGCTGCTCACGAACCTCAGACACCATCACCTTGAACACTGAGACCCGAGTCCCACCTGGGAAAGGTGAGCCAGGGCAGCCAACCCTGGGAGCTGGTGTTAGAGGAACCGACTCCTGGAGGCCAGGCACCAGTGACTCTACCGGCACGCAGAGCTTCCGCAACTGTCCAGGAAGCCTCAGAGTGAGTTCTCACCATCCTCCCTCGAATGCCCTCCCGCCCCAGGGTCCCAGGCAGAAGAGATCCTCAGGTGGCTACTCAGCCAGCCATAATTTTCCTGGTTGACTGATGAGGAAATTGAGGCTCAGAAATGAAGTCGCCTGGCCAAGGTCACTTCATGTCATTGTTCTTTCTTCTCACAACTACAATTACTTCACAGTGTAGGTTTAAAAACATCCCCAGGTGTCTCAATAAAAATGAGGTGACACATTTCCCTTTGTTTCCCAGAAAGGCTTTTTAGAACTTGAATGTTTTAATAGAAGCAGGTCGGAATACCCTAAGATCACCGAAAAACTAATTAGCAGATGTGGAGATGATGTTGCCAGCCCCTCCTGGTATCCTCCTTGTCAGAGTCCTCACTAGGACTGGAGGTCCCAGCTTTTGTCTTGGGGCTTCAATATATGGCAGGTGCAAAGATTCCAAATCACATTACTAATGTAATCAATGAGCAGAATATATACCTCACCCCTCAGCAGCACCCCCAAACTCAGTGCACACCTCATGAGGCTCAGCACAAGCCTGGTGCTGGCCCTGAGAGAAGGATGGAGGGGTGACAAAGGCTTGCTGCGGCAATATGGGGGTGTGACCGAAGGCTCCTCTTGCATCAAAGTGCCCTGCCTTGGGGATCTTGTGCTGGTCCTGTAGTGCCTCCAGAGACCGCTGCTTATCTGAGAGAGGACTTGGCATGGGGATGCTTTTCCTTCTTGTCTTTCTCTCATCCTTCCCCACTGCACCCCCATTCCCCATTAAATACAGTCACTTGCTCAAACACTAAAATCCTGTGTCTACCAAGAAAACACACATTCATAACAATCCTGATTCTTTCAGCTTCACTATCAACTGAGCCCTTAGGTAGGCAATGACCTACATCAGGTTTAATATGAAAATATAAAAATGTTTAACTTTCAGGCCACCAACACAAGTACTTTTGGATAAGGCAGGTTCCTGTCCACTCTGAGAAGTACAAATGCTAATATCATAGCATTCCCATGAGGAATCACAATAGTTCAAAGGCACACTTCCAGCCCCAGCACAGGCCACTTCTAAAACATGCCTTAATTCATTTGTCGGAATATGGCCTGTGTTAAAACAGCAAATTCTCAAACATGGGCTCATGGCAAAGCTTGCCCCCCCCCACCCCCATGCCTCTCTAGAATCTCTTTCTACATAGCAGCCAGAGTGTGTAGGCCTTTATAAAACAAAGCCATATCATCTAGTCCATGCCACATCTATGCCCCAAATCCCACAATGGCCTTATATCTACTTAAAATAAAATGTGGTCCGCACCCATCTCTATGATCTCCTCCTAAGCTGCTGAGACCCTCCATGCCAGCCTCCTTGTCCTCTTTCTAGAACCTGTGTGAGGGCCTCTGCATTTTCTATACTCTGACTGGGGTACTTTTCCTACTGATAACCTGCTTACCACGCTCCCCTATTTTGTTGTGGCTTCCTAGGAGCAAGACCTTCTCAGAACATCAGCTATAAAATAGCATAGACTACCTTCCCATCCCCCTCAGTTCCCCTTACCCTCTTTTTTTTTTTTTTTTTTTTTTTGCGGTACCGGGGATTGAACCCAGGGGCGTTCTACCTCCGCTACACCCCCGGCCCTATTTTTTTATACTTTATTTTGAAACCGGGTCTCACGAAGTTGCGGAGGGCCTCACTAGGTAGAGAGAGAGAGAGAGAGAGAGAGAGAGAGAGAGAGACAGGGAGAGAGGGAGAGAGAGAGAGAGAGAAGGAGAGAGAGCTGAGGCTGGCCGCGAACCCGGATCCTCCAGTCTCTGCCTCCCAAAGTACTGGGATTACAAGCGTGCGCCACCATGCCCGGCCCCTTACCCTATTTTTCATAGCACCTCAGTCCTGCTGATGTACCCCATGCTTCTCTGGTTAGGGTCTGTCTCCCCTGCCTAGAGGAGGTGATCCCCTCAAAGGCAGTCCCGTTGATTGCCAACGAGGTCATTGCTAAAGACATAGTGACAGAAGCCACCCACCCAATCTGCTTATGAACACAAGAAGTAGTTTACAATACTGCAATTCATGAGCAACCCCTATCCAACAGCAGAAAAAGGGTTAAATAAATTACAGCTTGGCTTCTCAAGGAAGTCTCACACTTATGAACAGGGATGGAATCATTCATAGGCATTATTCAAAGGACTCCAATAATTTTCAAAGGGACTTCAAATTGTTAACAGATACACAGGGGAAAGTGGTGCCCACCTAGCAACCAAGAAAAAGCAAATTAAAAGGACTAAGGTATGTCACTTTCCCTTTGTAAAGTCAGAATGTTTCTCTTTAAACACACACCACTAGATTCTGGAAGGGCTTTTCTGTGGTGAGCCCTCTTCTATGGGATGTAAATTTACACACACCTTAGGGAGAAAAATTGGATGAAAATGTATCATTTTATATCAACATGTTTATTCTTTTTCATCTTGTAATTCTCCTGGGAATTGCACATAAGAATATAATCAATACCAGGGATCTAAAAATCAGGCAGATAACCTAAGTGTCTGATGGTTAAGAAAAAGATATATCTACTCCACTGAACATGATAAGGGCACTAAAATTATGTTTATTAAGAGATTTATTGACTTGGAGAAATATTTTTAACATAATCTGACACTGAATGTGTTTTCAACTGAGCCCTGGAAGATGCCAGGCTAGCCATGTAGAATGTGGAAGGTAGCCACAGATTTCTGTTAGGAGCCTGCAGAATTTTGACTTCTGTGCAAAATTACTTATTGTTTTAGCTTCTGATAACACTTTGAGCTCTTCTAAGTTAAACTACACACAGATTTTCCCACGAATTTCTTACCGCCATCCTCCCCCATTAGTCTTACAGTTATTTAAGTTGATCTTATTAGAGGTTTATGTTTAATTTTTAAACTTTCAAGACTTCTCAGCATTTTAATAAGTAATAACATTTAGCCGGGCATGGTGGTGCATGCCTGTACTCCCATTACTTGGAAGGCTGAGACAAGAGGATTGCAGGTTCAAGGCCAGCCTTAGCAACTTAGCAAGACCCTGTTTCAAAATTAAAAATATAAATAAATAAAAATAGGGCTTGGGGTGTAACTTGGAGGTAGAATGCCTCTGGGTTCAACCCTCAGACAATGGAATATTTATTATTCAGCACTAAAAATAAATGAACTATCAAGCCATAAAGAGATAATAGAGAAAACATAAACTTCTTATATTACTAAGTGAAAGAAGCCAATCTGAAAATGCTGCATACTGTAAAACTTCAACTATATGACATTATGGAAAGAGCAAAACTACAGAGAGAGAGAAAAAAAAACTATCAATGGCTGCCAGCAGTTACGGGGGAGGGAGGGATTAATAGATGGAACATGAGGATGTTCAGGGCAGTAAAACTACACTCTACTTAGCCCTAGTTCCCAGAGCTTTTCTCTTTAGTAAGGAGAGTTCTGAAACTGGAATGAGGGAGGTGAATTGATCGCTAAGGATGGAAGAGCAGCTTGGTGGCGTAGCTGTACTGCTTTCAGAACCCTTGGACCACTGGAAGAAACTAGCTCTGCCCCAGGTTCCCAGCCCCCCCCCACACACACACACTTTGCAACAGACAGTGACTCCGTAGGCTTATTCCTGCCCTGGATGAAACAGGAGACAACGAAAGAGGTCCAAGAGCCCTGCTGCCAAGAGTGGTGAGGAGAAGGCTCCCCTTCTTATGGCTTGAGACTCTTTTCCTACATGGACAGACCATAGGAAGCCAGCAGATTCTTCCTTAAGAAGTCCTGAGCATAGGCAGCCTCTTTGTCTCCAAAGACCTTAATAATCCTCTCCCATCAATCAACCTTCTTCCCCAGGAAGTGCTCTCTATTTCCAAGGGCTAGAGGGTCCCTTCCCCTATCTAAAGGGCAACCCCAGGAGGGACCATGAGAGCCTCATCAACACCAGACAAGCCAAGGACAGCAAACTAGCATCAGAAAGGCTGTGAAAATGAAATTGTTATTACAACCACAGCCCACAAAAGCAGACTTCATACTAACCCTAAAAAGATTGTCTCCTAACATAGCAGTCACACCGTCCAGGGTACAGTAAAAAAAGTCACCAGTCATTCACAGAAGCAGGAAAATCACAACTTAAAGAAAGAAAAGCATATCAACAGGTGCCAATACTGAGATGAATCAGATGTGGAGATTGTTCAAGGATTTTAAAGCAATCATTATAAAAATGCTTCAACAATCAATTATAAATACTGTTGACAGAAATGAAAAATTAAAAATCCTCAGCAGCCAAGTGCAGTAGCAAACACCTGTAATACTAGTATTTGGAAGGCTGAGACAGGAGGATCACAGCTTCGAGGTAAGCACGCTGTAACTTTAGACCCTGTTTCAATATGAAAAATACAATAAGGCTGGGGGTGTAGCTCAGAGGTAGAATGCCTCTGGGTTCAATCCCCAGCAACATACACACATACTTAATAAAATTTAAAAAATAAATAAAAATAAAATACCTCAGCAAAGAAACACATTTGAAATTATAAAATTGAAAAGCATAATAACTACAAATTTAAAAAACAGTTGGGATAATCTCAACAGTAGAGTGAGAATAAGAAAGTACAGGGTTAGTAAACTGGAGGAAATATTCATAAGTTTAACCAAATCTAAACAACAGAGAGAAAATACGTCGAAATTAAAAAAGAGCAGAACCTGAAGGACCTGTGTGACAATAACAAAAGACCCAACCTTTGTAACATCAGTCCCTGAAGACTTCAGGGCTGAACGAGAAGTCCAAGAAACCATGGCTGAAATCTTCCCAGATTTGGCAAAAGACATAAAACCGCACACTGAAGAAGCTGAGCAAACTCCAAAGAAGACACATCCAAAGAAATCCATGCCAAGACAAAAGGCATAATTAAACTCTGGAAAATAAAGACAAGGAAAAAAGTCCCGAAAGCAGCCAGAGGAAAATGACACATCCCCTACAGGAAAACTCTAATTCATGTGACAGTGGATTTCTCATCATCAGAATCCATGGGGGCCAGAAGGAAATAGCCAATTTTTCAATTTCTGGAGAAAAGGACTGTCAACCACAAATTTGATATCTGGTAAAACTATCCTCCAGGAATAAGTGGGGGGTAAGCCTATTGTCTGATGACCAGATTCTTAAAGAATTTGCAGTTAACAGATACAGCCTTGAAGAATGACTGAAACAAGTTCTTCAAATTGAAAGATAATGATAATAGAAAGAATCCTGGAGCATCAAGAAGCAAATAAAGAATGAAAAAGTAGATAAAAATAATGGAAAGAGAACATGCATGGGCACATACAATAGGCTATCTTTCTTATGAGTTTTATAAATTGTATTTGATTGTGGAAACAGAAATTATAATGCATCTTACACTTGAGTCAATGTGGGGAAGGTAAAGGGACTTCAATGATGGTTAGGTTTCCACACCCCACATGAGGTTGTAAAATGTTGATAACAGTAGGCTACACTAACTCACATGTATATACTACAAAGCTCAGGGCACGCCAGAAAAATGCGAAGAGACAACTCAAGAACGTAATAAATCAAAATGGAATCCTATAATTGTGTTAATAATCTATAGGAAGGCAACAATGAGAAAGCAAGAAATGAGAAACAGAAGAAAATAAAAGGAAATAATAAAATGGAAGACTTAATAAGCTCTAATGTAGCAATGATTACCTTGAATGTAAATCACCTAAACACACTAATGAAAGGGCATAAATTAGCTTTGTAGATTAGAAGACACACCTCCACTATACACTGTTTACAAGAAACTCCAAATTCAACGATGTACATAGATGGGAAGCAAAAATATAGGTAAAGGTATAACATGAAAACATTAATAATACAATTATACTGCATCTTACACTTGTCTTCTTTGGAGTTTGCTCAGCTTCTTCAGTGTACAGTTTTATGTCTTTTGCCGAATCTGGGAAGATTTCAGCCATGGTTTCTTTGACTTCTCGTTCAGCCCTGAAGTCTTCAGGGACTGATGTTACAAAGGTTGGGTCTTTTGTTATTGTCACACAGGTCCTTCAGGTTCTGCTCTTTTTTAATTTCGACGTATTTTCTCTCTGTTGTTTAGATTTGGTTAAACTTATGAACATTTCCTCCAATTTACTGGGAAGAAATTAATTCTAAATGTGTACACACCAAATAACAGAGCCTCAAGATCCATGAAGAAAAACTAATAAAGCTAAAAGAAAAGCCAGACAAATCCACAATTATAGTTGGGGACATCAATACCCCCCAGCAACTAATAGAATTTCTAGAATTAAAATCAGCAAAATAGAGAAGATCCAAATAATAAAGTCAATCAATAGGATCCCATTTAAATATATAGATTCCTCCCACCTTCAGCAGCAAAATATACACTTTTTTTCCCCAAGTGTTCATGGAACATTCACCCAAACACACCATATCCTGGGCCATAAAACAAACCTGAAAATATAAAGGAATTGAAATTGTATTGTTCTCTAACCATAATGAAGTCAAACTAAAACTCGATAAGATAAAGAAAACAGGAAAATCTCTAAATACGTGGAAATTAAACAATGCATTTTTAAATAATCCAGTGGTCAAAAAGGAAGTTCCAAAAAAACTTACAAATATACATAGAATGGTTATGAAAATGCTCACCAACTTCTATGAGCAGCTTTTGAAAATAAAATTTCCTTCCTTCCTTCCTTCCTTCCTTCCTTCCTTCCTTCCTTCCTTCCTTCCTTCCATCCATCCATCCTAGGGATTGAACCCAGGGGAATTCTACCTCCTAGCTACACTCCCAGCCCTTTTAATTTTTTTATTTTGAAACAGGAGGCTGGCCTTGAACCTGTGATCCTCCTGTCTTAGCCTCCCAAGTACTGGGATTATAGGCATATGCCACCACACCTGACTAAAATAAAATTTATTTCTTATATGGAGTAAAAAAGCAATGTAAATTAATTCTATTATGTGATTTAAATATTGGATTGTCAATACATATGTCATCTTTTAAATTGCAGAACATTGCTTTGGCATCCACAATTCTAAGATGTTCCAGAACAGACCTATTCCTTCACAAAAGTGACATAATTACTGATAAGACAGCCTGCCCCTATTTCACCCCCCAGACTGTCTGTGGGAGGCTAGGAGCCTGTGGCTGGGGCACAGGGCAGGGCTCTCCATTCTGTGCCTAGCTTTTAAAAGTTATGGCACTTTCTCACAGGGCATCTCTGTTCTCAACTTACACTGTCTCCCCCAAGTGAGCTCACCCATTTCCACGTTCTTAAATGCTGTCCATGTGTCAATAATTCTCGATTAGACACTGGCTCTGGACCCTGATTCATTCATCCAGCTGCAACTTGGCATATCCGCCTGGATGTCAAGGGGCATCTTTCCCACCCACGACAGCTCATGCTCTCTACCTCAAACCTATTCCTTGAGCCCTCTTGCCTCTGAAGTTGGCGCCCTCATTCACTCACCCACTCGGGCCAGAATCCTGGCAGCCATCCTTCATTCCAACTTTTCTCTCATATTCATGACACATTCACGACATAGATCAGCAAGCTCTCAGGACCCAATGGCCCAAACAACCCTTTCCTCTCTTCCCCCCTCCACTTCAGCCCAAGCCGCCACCTTGCTGACCTCCCACCTTTCCTCTCCCTAGACTCCACGCTCCACATGGAAGAAAGCCATTTTAAAACACGTCAAGCCGACCACTGCTCTCTGCTGACAGACTTCCACTGGCTTCCCACCCATGGCATTCAACACCAGTTTCCTCATTTACTCTATCTCCTTCAATTGCAATATGTATTTTGGGAGACAATACTTTTCTGTCCTGTTCTCTCCAGTACTCTCTGGACCCGGCTCCTAATGAGGGATGCCATGAATATCTGTGAATGAACAAATAAAGAGACAGGTTTGAAGAGGGCAAAGCAGCCATAGTCATGCAGCAAACCATCTCAGGACTCTGTAGCAGAGTAGAGTGGCATGATGATTAGAGAGGAGAGGCATATCATTGGATCACACCATGTAAATATGATTGTGTGCAGAACACTGCATGGAAATAAATAAAAATGCTAACAATGTTATCTTCAGGTGGCAAGCTCATGAGTGATTTTCCTCTAAAATTTTCCTCCCTAAATTGGTGCAAATAATTTTATAACAAATAGAACTTAAATGAGGTGTGTGTGTGTGTGTGTGTGTGTGTGTGTGTGTGTGTGTTATGTGAGGTACTGGGGATTGAATGCAGAAGCATTCTACCTCCTAGCCATGTCCCCAGCCCTTTTTTGTTTTTTGTTTTGAAACAGGGTCTTGCTAGGTTGCTGAGAGACTCGCTCTGTTGCTGAGGCTGTCCTAGAACCTGTGATCCTCCTTTCTCAGCCTCCCAAGTACTGGGATTACAGCTGTGTGCCACCACACCTGGGGAGCCTTATTTTTTTTAAAGCCACGCATCAGCCCCCACCTCTGGCAGACTGAATTATTACAGCATATTTGACGACTTCATTTCCTCATTCCTCAGTCATCTTCGGGGCTCTCTGTAGTGCAATATCTCTCACCTGTCACACCTTCATCAAGTGTTCATTCATACCTTAGTCCACAATACTGTGCAGGTTTGAACATTCGAGGAAAAGAAAGTTTTCCTTTTGTGGATGGTGTCAGAGAGCAAATATACTCCAAAATGGTTACAAAGTCCTGATTTTAGGAATGGCTCCTAAAGAGAGCAGATGGGGCATAAAAACTGGCAATTAGCTGGGATGGGGGGCATGGTGGCCATACCAGTAATCCCAGTACTTAGGAGGCTGAGACAGGAGAACTGCAGGTTTGAGGCCAGCCTTATCAACTTAGGGAGGTCTTATGCAACTTGGTGAGGCCCTGTTTCAAAATAAATAATTAAATAGGGCTAGGGTTGTAACTCAGAGGTAGAATGCCCCTGAGTTCAATCCCCAGTACCGCAAAAACAAAACCCCCCAAAAAACCAACTCACCCCCCCAAAAAAACCTGGCAATTAATTCCTGAACAACTGCTTGAGAAAGTGTAATGAGCTTTGCATATTTCCTCTTTTTGCAAAGGGGTTAGATGAGTTGTTTTTCACCCTTTCCAAGTGCAAATCTTAAAGTAGACTTAATGATATTTAGGCCAAATACCATGAAAGAAACATGGTATTCAAAAAACAAATCCACAGAAATTAAAGAAATATATATAGTGCTACAAAGGTGAGTATTTTTTCTTCTTAAAAAAACAGATAAAGTTTCTGGGTACATGAGTACACATAGTTTTGCCTTGCATCAGGCAGGGGCCCATGGAAGTGGTGACATATTAATTTCAGGAATATGTGTCTGAGAGGAGAAACACAGCATGTTTTACGAGCAGTTCCTCTCAGGGCAGAGGTCCAAGCCGGCTTTGGGGTGGTCTTGGGGCCACCTGCATAAGTCAGCTTTCTTGCCAGTTCTGGGGTTGGCTCATTTCCAGACATCGTTAGAGGAGGTTAAAATAGAGGGGGAAGGGAGGGCAGGTCAGCTGACTGGGGATCTGGACAGAGTGGACTGCAGTGCACGCCGGCCTTCAGAACTGGGGTGGAGTCGGAACCCCTCCTCCCAGTGGCTTCCTGCTCAATGCCACCAGCACCTGTGGGAGTGCTGTTGGGCTCTGCTAGCATAGGCCCTGTGCTGGAATGAGAAGTGGCTCAACAGGTTGGAGGTGGATGAGGTTAGAAAAGAAGGAAGTGGCAGCAGGCCGGCAGAGCTGAGACTGCTGCACCTCTGGTCCTGCAAGTCTGACCTGGTGTGGGCCATCCCCCATAATGGGCACACTTGCACTCATGCCCGACTGGCTGGAGGAAGAGGTGTTTCGTGAAACAGACTCATCCCTGTGTGTTCTCATCCTGGTTGCCATCTTTCCTATTGTTCCGAGGAAGCCAGAGAATGTCTTGTCATGAGTTTTAATTAGGGTTTCCTGACACAGAGCTGAGGTATGGAAATGTAGATGGTGCCTGTGGTCTGAAAGTCACATGATCTCTCCTCTGAATGGCTGGGTGTGAATTTGTCTTTTCTTGGTCTTGCTGAGGTTTCTACTGAAGGTTTGTCTTCCCATCCATGGATGTATTAAGGGATGAGAAGAGAGTGAAGAAGCAGAGGCTGGCCACAAGGAAGAAACCAGGGGCAAGTTAAACTACAATCAGATCCTGTTTCACTTATCAAAGTGGCCGTGCTGAAGTGAGCTGTGAGGTTCAGTGTGGTGAGGGTGCAGGCAGTGTGTGGGCACTCCAGCCAGTGTCAGTGCAAGTGTAAACCAGAATGCCGTTCTGACTTGCAACTTAGCAATGCCCATTGAAATGTTTAAAGTGCATAGAGTTTGACCCAGAGTTTCTGCTTTTAAAATTTAAGTCTTAAAACTATATGTATCCAAGCCAGGCATGTTGGCGCATGGTTGTAATCCCATTACTTGGGAGGCTGAGATAGGATTGCAGGTTCAAGACCAGTCTCAGCAATTTAGCAAGACTATCAACAACCTAGTGAGACCCTGTTTCAGAATTTAAAAAAGGGCTGGATGTGTAGCTCAGAGGTAGAATGCCCCTTAGTTCAAGCCCCAGACACACACACACACACACACACACACACACACACACACACACACAACTATATATATATATATATATATATATTTGAATATATATATATTCAAAGACTCAAGAATGTCGAGAATGTTCCTTGTGTCTTTGTTCAAAAACTTGGAAGTTTTTAAAATGTGGAAATAACCAAATGAACCCCAAAGAAGAACATTAAATAAATGTTGGTACATCCACATACCAACACAGTGGAATACTAAACACAATCTCTTAAAATGAGCGAGGCCTATGTGCAGGGACATGGAAGTGAGACATGCAGCTCAGAGAAGCTTTGGCAGGGTGAGCCCCTTTCCAAAATAATCAATAGCAACAACAATAATCAATGTTGATGTGAAAAAGAAGACAGAGACCAATCTATGGCAGCGGTGTCTAGAAGTGAGATTATATGCAATTCCGGTAAAGTCTGCAGTTTCAAATAACCTTATTCCATGGAATCAAACGGAAGGTTGGGCCATCTTGGTGTAGTTTTGAAGCATTTCCATTCAGTGGGTATGTGCAGGGATAGTTCATGGCATCATATGAAGGCATATTCTTAGAGGCCTTAGGAGACAAACTCCTTGTGCAAATAAATAAGAGGAGATGAAGGCAAATCTATTTTGCCTTCTACTGTAGGTTAAGCTACAATAGAATGTGTCTTTGAACAAGTAATTTTCTGTGTATGTGCATGGTACTGGGGACTACTAAGCATCATTTCCAGCCCTTTTTGTTATGTTGAGATGGGAACTTGCAATCCTTGTGTCTCAGCCTCCCCAGACACAGGGATTACAAGCACGTGGCATTGCAACTGCCATGAGAGTAATTTTTAAGCCTCCTGAAATCTCAGATTTCTTATCTGCTGCATATGCTTGTGCAAAGCATTCTTTTTAAGGTCTCCTCCAGTTGAGACAGGTTCAGAATGCAGGAAAATAGGATTTGGGTAATGGTTTCTTCTAGTGATGGCAGGAACATGCCACTCATGTCTGCTCAGACCAGTACCCCAGAAAGGACAGACCCCTATGAGTTAGCCAAACACAGAATAGCCAAAGTGGCCATATCCCCTTCAGTACTTACACTCATTCACTGCAGACCTTCTGCCTCCCTATCTCTACCTGACTGAAGAAAATCAAAGAGAGAGAGTGAGAGAGAGCTAGGCATGGTAGCGCACCACTGTAATCCCAGTACTTGGGAGGCTGAGGCAAGAGGATCACAGGTTGGAGGCCTGTGGGTGGTAACTTAGTAAGACACTATTTCAAAATAAAAAATAAAATAAAATTGGGCTGGGGGTGTAGTTCAGAGGTAGAATGCTACTGAGTTCAATCCCCAGCACCACAAATGAATGAATGAATGAATGGATGGATGGATGGATGGATGGATGGATGAATAAATGAATAAATAAATAAATAAATATACAAATAAATAAATAAAATAGAAAGCCAGGTATGGTGGTGGACACCTATAATCTCAGTACTTGGGAGGCTGAGACAGGATGATCTCAGGTTCAAGGACAGCCTCAGTGAGATTCTCATCAACTTTGTGAGACCATGTTTCAAAATAAAAAAACAAAATAGGGCTAGGGATGCAGCTTGGAGGCAGAATGCCCCTGGGTTTGAGCCCCAGTATCACAAAAATAAAATAAAGTGAGAGAGAGAGAGAGAGAGAGAGAGAGAGAGAGAGAGAGATTAGGAAGAAGACATGAAGGGGAAGGGTCTGGCTAGGAGTGAGGGCAGTTAAAGGTAAGTCACGCTAGGTGAAAGTCACACTAAGGAAAGCACAAAAACAAACCACAACGGGGTGAGGCAATGACTCATGCAGGCCTGGTGCCAACGTCTGGGAGGCCGCTCCACAGCAGGCCCTTGATGCAGTCCAGGTGTGCACACCTCGACCACTCTTACCCCCTCCTGCCACAGCCTCCCGCTGCTCAGGAAGCCAGACATGCAGTGGAGCTCCTGGGGAGCTGGGAGCCTGGGAGTTAGGGGCTCCAGGCCTGTCTGCGCTGTAAGAGCAGCTTTTGTAGCAAAGGCAAGTTCACAGCCACCAAGTGCTTTGGGGGCAGTCTTGCAGAATTTACAACTTTGCTGCCTGCCATGGCTGGGCCCCTGAGCATGATGAAGTCTACGGTATTGGAGCTGCTATGATATATTTCGTGGGTTCTGTGTGACAGCCTCACCCTCCTAACCACTCCACACGGTAGGCATTATGATGCACACTTTGAACAGTGTGTGTAGGGGGTGTCAGATGACTTGTCCATAGTCACCTACCAGAAGAAACAGAGTCCAGATTCAGCCCAGATCAGCCAGCTTCCTCTTGTTCTGCGGTTGCTGCATGTGATCTGTGCCTTTGGATCTCTCCGGGTGTAACTCTCATTCCATCTCCGTCTCCATCCCCATCTGCCTGCTCTCCGATGAGGACAGCTGGACCTGCCCATGCAGGATTTCTTCATCCATCTCTATTCATGGTGCTTCTTGTAATACATTAAAAGGCTACTCTTAATAGGTATTCAAAAATCAATGAGAAACCTGGGCAATCATTGCAAAGCAATCACGACTACAATGTCACATCGCATCCGTGGTTACTGCAGTCTCAGCTCCTTGTCACCACATGAGTGGGACCATCACAACCTTGGAAGGTCAAGCACTCCAGCTGTGCCCTTCTGTCTCTCAACTCTTATTTTTTTGAGGTTTTGTCACTGTTGTATGCATGTATTTTACTGGCGCATTATAGTCTCACATTGAACTACATTATTGTAGTTCAATGATAGGGACATACATGCACACAGCACTTGGTGAACTTACCCACCCCCCTGCCACTGGCTACTCCTCTGACAGAGGATTAATATCTAGAATATACAAAGAACTTAAATGACTTAATACTAAAAAAATATAACCCAATCAAGAAATGGGCAATTGAGCTACATAGACACTTCACAAAAGAAGAAATAAAAATGGCCAATAATATATAAAAAATGTTCAACATCATTAGCAATCAGGGACATGCAAATCAAAACTACACTTAGATTCCCTCTAATCCCAATTAGAATGGCAATCATCAAGAAGTCAAACAACAATAAATGTGGGGAAATAGGAACTCTTCTACACTGTTGGTGGGATTGCAAATTAGTGCAACCACTATGGAGAACAGTGTGAACATTCCTCAGAAAACTGGGAATGGATCCACCATATGATCCAGCTATACCACTCCTGGGCATCGATCCAAAGGGACTGAAATCAGAACATTATACTCATGGAATATTATAAACATGGAATATTATATACCCATGTTTATAGCAGCACAATTCACAATAGTCAAATTATAGAACCAACCTAGGTGTCCATCAACAGATGCATGGCTTACAAAATTATGGAATATACACACAATGGAATTCTACTCAGCAATAAAGAAGAACAGAATTATGTCATTTGTAGGAAAACGGATGGACCTGGAGAACATTATGTTAAGTGAAATTAGCCAGTCACAGAAAGTGAAGGGTCATGTGTTTTCTCTCATATGGGAAGCTAGAGAGTAATTAGGATATAAGAGGGACTTTAGATCATAGAGGAGAAACCCAAGTGGAGTGATGGAGAGGGGGTCTAGGGGAGGGTGATGGTAGGGGGGAGAATTAATAAAGGAAACACTTCCAGTGACGTCATGTCTGTCTCTCAACTCTACTGCAAGTTATGCCAGTTTCCATCACGTCACATGGGCACCCCCCGATAGATGACAGGGCAATGAGATGTGCATGCCGTTTTATGAAAAATCACACATCCCTCAGAATTTGACAGGTTGGGAGCCACTGTGCTAGAATTGGCTGAACGTGGCTTATTGCTGCTTCTCCACCCATGACTGTAATATGGGAGGTCCCAGGGAACCAAGCCATGCTCAAGATACAAAGGGACAAATCTCCAAGGGGTTTCAGATACCTGTGGGGGAGAGGGGAAGGAAGGCCTGGGAGGGGCAGGGAGGGGAAGTGAGAAGAAGGGGCATCTGTGTTGGAGAGCCCTTCCTCTGTTTCCTGACTCATGAAGCACAGGAAGAGCCCTTCACAGCTCCTGTGGGTAGGAGCATGCTCCCCAAATTCACACAGTGAAGTCCTAGCCCCTGCTATGTTTGGATCTGGGATGTCCCCCAAAGACCCATATATCGAAGGTTTGGTCCCCAGCCCAGGATGCTAGAAGGCTATAATATTAGTTAGCTTTTCCATTGATGTTACCAAAATAGCTGACAAGAACAACTTAGAAGAGGAGGAAAGGTTTTTTGGATCACAGTTTCAGAGGTTCAGTCCAAGGTTGGCCAGCTCCAAGGCAGAAGCATCAAGATGGCAGGGCATGGTGAAGGAAAGCTGCTCAGTTCATGGTAGCCAGGAAGTGGGGAGGGACAGATGTAGTCCCCAGTGCCACGCCCCCAGTGACCTACTGTGCCAACACAGGAGCTTTTCTGGAACATTCCACATCCAAACCCCAGTGTGCCCTCGAAGGGGATTGTGGGACATGAGGTGAACAGCTCTGTTCCACCACACGCTCCTTGCCCTGAGGTGCTGGCTTTCCAAAGGCCAAAAGCAACAGAAACAACCAGCCATGGACTGAAATCTCCAAAACTGGGAGATGAAATAAACCTTTCATTTTTTTAAGTTGCTCATCCTAGGTATATTATTACAGTAATGGAAAGATGACTAATATACCCGCAGCACCTCAGAGTGTGACCTCAGCAGTGATTGCAAACCAATTGCTACTACAATGTCACATTGCATCCAGTGCTTGAAAGAGTGTGGTTGCTGGGTCTCAGCTCCATGCCACCATGTGAGTGTACCTATTTGAAATAGGGTGGTCACAGGTGTGATCCGCTAAGGTGAGACTTTACTGGAGCAGCATGGGCCCCTATCCATTATGACTGTCCTTATAGAAAGAGAAGTGTGGACACAGGCACAGGGCAAGCACCATGTGGAAACATCTGTCCATAGGCCACAGTGAAAGGCAGATCCTCCCTCGCAGCCTCAGAAGGCACCGACCCTGCTGACACTGTGACCTCAGACTTCCAGCTACGGGACTGTGAGGGGATGAATTTCTGCTGTTCAAGCCATCCATCTTGGTCATCTGTTGTGGCCACCAAGGAAACCAATACAAATGTTCACACCAGATCTTGGGTGTAAAGCTGCATGTTGAAACACACACACACACACACACACACACACACACACACACACACCTCTCTCTCTCCCTCTCTCTCTCTCTCTCTTTCTCTCTCTTGCGTTACATCCCAGGACCATCTGTGGAGATGAGTTTTGTGTGTCCTGGAGAAAATATCTGTGTCTTAAACATAAGAACAAAAAACCAGAGATCTGAGGGTCTAAGCACAAAATCCCATGTACTAGATGATAATTTAATTAAATGCATATCGGTTTCACTTAACCATCCTTTACTTTTCTATATAATTGCCAGTTGGAAAATCTATGCATCTGACAAATGATCTAACTTTTTTGCTTAACATTCTAATGTTTTATACTATACTAGAAAAAATATCTATAGAATACAGGCTTCAAAACACATGAAATCAAACTAAGATGTTCTTTGTCAAAAAAAAAAAAACGTATTCCAAATGAGGGCCAGGAGAGCTTTCACAATTTTGTGGTAGTTTTGCAAAACATGATTTACTTTGATGACTTGATAAAACTCCCCACTCTTAATTTTCTCCACAGACATTCTGATTTTCCTGTAACCTGATATGCATTTTTCTGGGTGAAAGTATAAACATGAATTCCTTTTTGTATTTTTTCCTATGTCATCCAACACCCAACAGACAGTCAGGAAATGAGCTCACCGGAGGTGAGGCTGTGGGTTTAATTTACTTTGTGCAGCACTAACATGGCGCAGTGCCACACACATGAGTTCTGCACATTTCATTCATTCATTCATTCATTCATTCAAAAACTCACACTGCTGGGTGGTAAGGAATCCTGCAGAGTGGAAGTAATGCAGAGCCATTTTTCCTATCTAGGTAGACGCAGTTGGCCTCCAGTTTCCTATTATTTCTCCGAAGGCCCTGCAAGGTTGGGGTTGATGGTGACTGTGCACAATCAGGTCTTGTGGAGACTTTTCTAAGCATCTTAGTCCTGGGACAGAGAGTAGGCTATAACACAGACTGCCTTTTCCATTAAACTGCTTTTGAGCAGAATGATAACATTCCCTCTGACATAGTGACAGCACAAATTAGACTTAGGAGAAGAAAAATTTCTGAGGAATAAACCTAGTTGTGGGAATGGACGCCTGTCCTGCAGATCTGTGTCCAGGTGGGGTGCAGACAGGAAGTCGACACCACACTCCTCGCTGGGCACTTGCCTCCTTTTCCAATGTGGCCCTCAGCATCTGAGCTGCAGGGGGTGGTGTCGGTGTCTGGGTCAACAGGCAGGGCTCAGAAGCAGGGCCCAGGTGGCAGGAAAGACCCCGACCTCCAGGCTGAAGCCTTGAGTATCCTACCTTGAATGGGAGCCCCTGAGGACAGGGCCTCTTAGATCCAGCTGTGCAAATAACAAATGTACACTCCATGAAAGAATGGCTGGGTCCAATTCAAGAACAATGAAACATTCTTTTAACAGCCTAAGTCCTTTCTCGGGGTATCTATATAGAAAAATAAAGTGCAACCCCCTTTGCATATAGACCCAGAGTGAAGCATAGGGCCGTGATTTCTTGGGGGTGTTGACTTCAGGCATTTTCCAGGGCAAATTTAAAAGCAAATAAAACAGAAGGGATGTTCCATAGAAAATAATTTTGAGTAATTGTTTAAAAACACAAATGTTACTTCTCTATGGCCAATGCAAACAAGTGTCTATTCTGTTTTGTTTGTGTATGTGTGCTTTTTTTTAAAATGAAACTATCTGCCAAGTTAAAAAAAATCCTTTTCATTCGCAGCCCAGGAGGCTGAAGGAGGCAGGCCGCACATCTGCCCAGACACTCTGCGAAGCTCACACCCCCCTGGGGACATTATTAGTGTCCCGGTTCTTGTAAAGAGAGGGAGACATGAGAAGCTGATTACTATTCAGGTCAGCAGCAAGGCCCGGCTGTCTGGGAGCTGACATCGCCAGGTAAATAAAAGGGCATTCACTCTGGACTGAGCACGTCCCTGAGTCCCCGCAGTGTGCGTGGCCGGCTTAGGGAAAAGGTCTGTCGTTCCCCAAATGCAGGAGGTGTGCTTTGTGCACAACGAGTTTCATTATGTTGTGTCACTGAGTACCTCTCTCATCCCCCACATCCCATGCAGTCAAGCATTGGATTGATTTGGACCTATGTTGAGACTCATTTCCTGGGTGGCAGCCCCTCTATATGGTGACACTGTCTACTCCTCATGACTGTCACATACAGCAGCAAGGCCATTGGCTCTATGGCTTAAATGAATTCACCGAACGACCTCACAACAATGGCTAATGTTTCTTGGCTTCTTTTCCCAAGTAGGGACTGTATCTAATATTCATTATTTCATAACAACCCTGAGAAGTAGTAATTTATCCTTTGTGTGTGTGTGTTACTGAGGATTAAACCTAGGGGTGCTCTACCTCTGAGCTACATCCCCAGCCCTTTTTATTTTTCACTTTGAAACGGGGTCTCTCCAAGTTGCTGAGGCTGGCCTCGAACCTGTGATTCGTCTGTCTCAGCCTCCTGAATACTGGGATTACAGGCATGAGCCACTGTGCCCTACCATTATTCTCGTTTTATTGGTAAGAAAACAGAGACAGGCATGAGCCACTGTGCCCGGCCATTATTCTCATTTTATTGGTAAGAAAACGGAGACACAGGGAGGTTAAGTTACCTGTCCAATGGCATAAAATCAGTAAGGGGGGTTGCCATGACTCAGATTTGGCCCTTTCTGACTCCAAAGCAGAAACCTCCCCCTCCATGCAGCCTCAGGGCAGACCAAGCATCCACAAATGCCTGCACACTGGTTTCTTTGCAGCTCTTCCCTGCTGGCCTCCTAAGGTCAATACAATCCATCAAGCCATGTAAAGTGGTTTCTTGGTCTCATACAAATACCCTTTGACCCAACTTTATCTCAAGCCCTGACTTCAAGTTAACTTGCAGGGAACAGAGGGCCATGGTACACAGGAGTTCAGGGCCCTCCTGGGAATGTCTGACTGCAGTAAGACTAAACCGTGCCACATAAATCTTGTTCAGGAAAAGAAGAGAACGTGAGTTGCAGGAGAGTTAGGTTACTACAGCTGCCAGGACCCCCTGCACACCGCCTCAGGAGATCAGAGGGAGCCGGGCAGGTTTGAGGCCTGGCTGGAGGGCCCTGTTGGGAGCAAACCTTCTCAGGTTTCTTGGAGGATGGCAGCTAGGCTGGGGAAGAATTCTGCCCTCCATGTGGCTCCTTAGATAAGTTGAGGGCGGCAGACTGGGTAACAAGCCAGACTCCTCTTTCTTCTGATAAGATTGAGGTCTGTCTCTGAATGTGCTATTAATACTCTGCCCAGTCCTGCCGGCCAGCCTCCCCAAGGTGATGAAGGGAGGTTACTGACAAAGCTGAGGGCCTGGGACACCATTAGACACCCGGGGCCCCTCCTGGCCTGGGCAGGGTACCCAGCCCCAGCTCAGCCTCACAGCTGCTGCGGCAAGGCTCTTGCAATGTAATCATATTTAATAAAACATGGATATCGTATAATAAATACTGCATTTTCATAAATCTGCCTGGGAGATCAAGTGGTGTGCTAGAAAACATTATGAAATATGTATCAAAATCTATTACAGCCTCCTCTGAGCATTTTATATAAATCTTTACCTGGGAGAACAGTTTAGGGATAGAATCTGGATTCCATGGAAGACAGGAAGTCTTTTCTCTGTTGCAATGAGATATTATTAGCATAATATTTTTAAAATGCAAATTAGCCATGGGATTCACATGCCCTGCACCTTAACCTTAAGAAACATGCTTCCCATTCGCTTGAACATCTACTGCCCAAGCTCCAGCCCTGCTGCACCAGCCAATCGCTCCTGGGCCAACAGCGCCGCCTAGTGCCAGGAGCCGAGAGCACGTGCTTCCTCCTGAGAAGGCTTGGCGGGGCCTGGCATCCCTTCTTCCTCCCTGCCTATCCTTTTGTGTGTGTGTGGTACTGGAGGTGTACCTGGCGGCATTCTACCTACGAGCTACATCACAGCCCTTTTTAAAAAATAAATTTTTGTTTTGAATCAGGGTCTCACTAGGTTGCTGAGAGTCTTGCTGTGCTACTGAGGCTGTCCTCAAACCTGTGATCCTCCTGTTTCAGCCTCCCAAGTACTGAGATCACAGGTATGTGCTACCACGCCCAGCTCCCTTTTGTTTTTAAGTGTACAGCAAATAACTATGTAGAGCTAGTTAATTCTGCCATGGACATTTGCCCTCACACATGCCCATCCAGGTCCTCGCTAATCTCTTCCCCAGGAAAATCCTGCCCACTTTCCAACCTTCTCTCCCTTACATCTGGGGGCCAAATGCCAACCCAAATCAGGAGTGCACATGTGCTGGTGATACAAGTGCTTGTGTGTCGCCATGGAGGTAAGTGCAGTGGCATACCAATGCCCTCCATCTCCAAATTCTGGAATGTTCCTAGAAATGCTTTTCCAGGTCCATCATGCCATGAATTAACTAATTTTATTTCTCCAAACCTGTTTTCCCCAAGTACCAGCACTTGAGATGAACTCTAAAATATTATTTTACTTGAGGAGGGCATGGTGGTGCACACCTGTAATCCCAGTACTTGGGAGGCTGAGAAAGTGGGATGGCAGATTTCAGGCCAGAGACTTATCAAGACTCTCAGGGACTTAGTGAGACCCTGTTTCAAAAAAAAAAAAAATAAAAAGGGCTGGGAGTGTAGCTCAGAGGTAGAATGCCTCTGGGTTCAATCCACAGTAACACACACACACACACACACACACACACACACACACACAGATACATACACATATGTACACATGCACACATTATTTTACTCAACATGACTATTTTTTCTGTTGACATCCATCAGAAGAGCTGTGCTGCAGTTGTTTTCCCTGTGAAAATTCATATAGAATGGGCTCAAACTGTGGACTAGTCTACAGGATGTATTTGCAGCACTCTTTCTGTGGGGAACTGTATTCTGAGCACCGACCAGTTCTCTGCCTGGGCCCACACATGTGGGACACATTTAGTCTTTTCATGTGTATGTCTGGTACTGGGGAATGAATCCAGGGGTGTTCTATTTCTGAGCTATACCCTTAACCCTTTTTACTTTGAAACAGGGTCTAAGTTGCTGAGGGTCTTGCCGAGTTGCTAAGGCTGGCCTCAAACCTGCGATCCTTCTGTCTCAGCCTCTCAAGTGCTTGGATTACAGAATCCCACTGTTCCTGTCTCACATTTAATCTTACCACACACTTTCCCACCCTACTCTCAGGATTCCAGAGGAAAATGTTAATTTTTTATTAGCTAACTTAACATAGAATAAATTAAAAATCTATACTTTTGACTCAAATCTTATTACTTCCCTTGATTCTTCTTTTGAAGACTTTACTTTGTACCCAGCTAGGGGTGTGTGTTATTAGTTCCCATCATGATTGTGGCTGGTTTAGAAAACACCATTTGGAACCCCTTGGTTCTTAAAGAATTCTCAGGCTTCTTTTAAAACTTAAATCTTTCTCCCCAGTGGAAATTGAATATGCCCATATGCAGGTAACTTAAATACAATTCCAAAAGTGTATGAATCACTGGTCCCCTGGCCCATCCATCTGCAGATGGACTAGAAAGCTCTCTTGCTCTGTCCTATGCCTGAGGGCTGAGGACTGAACCAAAGCTGAGGAGCTGGTTCTAAGAAGTTTCTAAGAGCCATATTCTCTACAGGGGTCTAAGGGCCTTTGTGCACACTGTCACTCTATCTGAGGTTGTTGTCCACTTTCTGTCTGTAGTTATTTATAGCTGTGAAATCCCCAAAACTCAGTGTAAAACTGTAGCTTATCATTACTTTTCTTTACAATTTCACAGGTTGACTGGACTTACACAGGTGGTTCTCAAAGTTTCTCACACACACAGTTACCTCAGATGGTGGTGGGGCTGGAAGCTTCTAAAGGCTTCTTCACTCACAAATCTGGGTTGCAGGGGACTGATCGGGTGCCCCTGTCTCCATGTGTCTTTCCATGGGCTCCCCACAACATGGTGTCCCAGGGCAGCTGGACTTTGTACACAGTGTCTCCTCCCCCCTGAATAAGTGTGGTGAAATGTCTGGCTAGAACCCTGAGGAGACCCAGAATGTCTAGTCCACCACACCCAACAGGTGAGACACAGGCCAGGCTGGGTTCACGGGCAGGAGAAGCAGACCCATCTGCCAGTGGGAGGAGGAGCCTAGGGCGTGTGACCTTCTCTAACCTTGTCACCATCTCCAAGCCACAGGCCCATTTGTTGGGTCAAGCAGCTGGATGCATTTCCATATTAAAGGCCATTTCCTTAGGAAGGTCTTTGCTGCCTCCCAGACCTAGATAATTTCTCCTTTTTGTACATGTTCCTATAGGACTCCTATAGAACACACATGCATGAGTTTTTCCTACTTTCACACTTGTTTAATATCCATCTTCCCTGTGGACTGTAAATTCCACAAGGGCGTATGCCATTCTTGGTCTTTGGTTCTATCGGCTCCAAGCATTTTGCGCTGCTTAGTTCTGTGCTCAGCTTCTGAGCTGAACTGAATTGATACTAGGTTTTCAGTTAATGGGGTGGGGGGAGGGAGGAACAAGGAAGGGCCTGCTGGAGGTTGGAACTAATTTAGGTTGCATACTTGTGGGGCTCCCTTGCTCATCTCAGCCTTGCTGCTCATCCCTGACCACAGTCCTCTTCATGCTCTCTAGCAGAAAGGCCTTCATGTTTCAGGAGCCTGCTGGTCATGCAGGTTGACCCCAATACACTGGGAGGACAGAACTTTGGGATGGGCAGATCCTAGAGGTGGGCCCCTCCGCCATGACTAGAGGGAACTCTAGTCTCCCAGGTGGAACAGGGCAGTAGATGTGTCAGCCAGCCACCTAGCCCGGCTGTCCTGTCAAGAGGCTCCACAGGGGTCCCAAGTGTCCTGCTAGCTGGGCAGAGCATGGCATGGGCACAGGGAGCTCGGAGGAGCTCCTCTTCAGAAGTCAGGTCTTAAGGGGCATTAGGGAACTCAACCAACAGATGCAAGACCTCGTCTACCAGCTAAAGGTGACTCAGTGGGACCCTCATCTCTGGGAGGGGGACTCAAGTCTCTCTTCTTACAGAAAATGGAGGCCTAGCTTGGGTGCCAAGACAGAGATGGTACACAGGAACCAAGACAGGCAGCTATTTTCTATCCGGGAGGTACAAGGGAGTGCCTGGGCCTTGGTCCACACCATGCATCGTGTCAGAAGAACTTTCCTGTGCAAACCCCTCCCACTGATTCTGGCTGTCGCTGATGGAAGCTGTTGGAGGTCTGCGACAGATAGTCTTTTTTTTTTTTTTTTTTGCGGTACTGGGGATTGAACCCAGGGGCATTCTACGTCCAAGCTAAACCCCCGGCCCTATTTTTTATACTTTATTTTGAAACTGGGTCTCACGAGGTTGTGGAGGGCCTCACTAAGTAGCTGAGGCTGGCCACAAACCCGGATCCTCTGGTCTCTGCCTCCCAAGTACTGGGATTACAAGTGTGTGCCACCATGCCCGGCCAACAGACAGTCTCGTTCCCAGTTCCTGAGGATATGGTGGGGTTTCATTTCCTGCCCCACCTGGACAGGGGGCTGCCTCACCAGCCTGGGCCCCTGAGCCTCTCAGGGTGAACAGCGTCCTCATGCCCACCTGCCATGGCTGAGTGGCTGAAGGGGCATAAATACCGGGGTTGTCCCACGCTGCTAAGATGTTGGGTCATCATTGTCACATGAGCTGATTCGGAGGCTCTCGTTGGCTATACATCAAAATCACCAGGAGTTTTTACAAGGTCTTGTTGCCTGGGTCCTGTGCCAAACCCCATTCTGATTTCAGCTATGGGTAGGCTGGGCATCAGGATTTTTATTTTTATTTGTTGATTTATTCTCATGGTACTTGAGATTGAGCCCAGGGATGTTCTACTTCTGAGCCACATCCCCAGACCTACTTTATTTTTTTTTTTATTTTGAAACAGGGTCTTAAGCCGGGTATGGTGGCACATGCTTGTAATCCCAATACTTGGAGGCTGAGACCAGAGGATCTAGGTCCACAGCCAGCCTCAGCTACTTAGTGAGGCCTTCCACAACTTAGTGAGACCCTGTTTCAAAATAAAGAATAAAAAGATAGGGCTGGGGGTATAGCTCGGAGGTAGAATGCCCCTGAGTTCAATCCCCAGTACTGCAAAAAAAACAAAAAAACAAAAACCAGGGTCTTGCTAAGTTGCTGAGGCTGGCCTTGAACCTGTGATCCTCCAGTCTCAGCCTTTCACAAACTATCACAAACTATTTACCTGATAAGATATACCACCTATCACAAACTATTTACCTGTTAAGATATACACACATGTCTTCACACACATGCAATTGAATTTTTTTTTCTTTGCGGCAATGTCTAAGTACTGTTGATACCAATATTGAATGGAGTTTAAGCATCTTAACAGAACTTATGCCCAGCACCAACTTCTCCCAGAGAACATGGAAGGGAGAGAGTTCACTGATCCATGGCCCCTCAGCCAGCTCAGGATCTAACCCAAAACACCTGAGAGCAAGACACCGAGGTGACTGTTTTCTTTCTGGGTCCAGGAAGAGAGCTCTAATTTGGTTTGAAGTGTACATGATTATGCACATAGCTGTGTGTGAGAGGGAACAGATGAATGTGTGACTGAGTGTATATGTGAGTGTAGACATGTGACCGTGTGAGTTACCATGTGTGAACAAATGTGTGTATAATGGTGTGTAAGTCTGAGAATGCAAGCATGGGTCTGAAGTGTGTACGTGAATGAATGTGTAAATGCGAGTTAATGTGTGCGTGCATGTGTGTGAATGAATTGCATGAGTGTGATGTATGAATGTGAATGTGTGGGTGTGTGAGGATGTATGAAGGAATGTGTGTGTGGCGTGCGAGCTTGTGCAGGAGTGTGTGTGTGAGCATGGGAGAATCTGTGAGATTGGAGTGGAGAAGGACACACTGGGTCCCTCCTGGTGCACTGGACCCCTTTATCACAATATCCCCATGTTGTTCTTCCCCACACCACCTTGGATGTGCCAGCTGCCACCTCCCCCAGAATCCCTGAGGAGAACTGAGTCTTGGGGACCAGGGGCTCCATCTCCTGCTGCCTGCACAGTGCCTGGGTACAGCACAAAGCAGTCAACTATTTTCCTTCTCTGTCATCACTAACTGCAGCTCCACAGATTCCCAGATCGCTGTTAGCTCGCCATAATTAGCAATTTTCTGATATCCTACTAACACGAGTTAATTATTCCCTTGGAGACAAAGCAAATTCATGGGATGCCATGGGGAAGCAGATGCATTCTGCTTCAGAGAGAGGACTAGAGTCACACTATGTGTCAGTCATGCTGCAGTGTGGTCCCAGGTGGGGCTCGGGGACCTGGAGTGTGGCTGTGCTGAGAGGGGAGCCTGTGGGTGGTCTCTCCCATCACTGTGGCATCCACTGCACTCCGCTTCCCTCGGCCTTGCTCCTCCCCTGCCTCAGAACAGGAATCCTGGAGGAGCCACTGGCCCTCCAGCCCACCCTTCCCCGATGCTGTGACTGAGCCCCCAGGGTACCAAAGGGAAGTTACTCATCTCTATCCTCCTCAAGATACCACGCACCCCAATAGCCCAGCCTCTCTGAGGTCCCCACGTCCTGGGGTCCCAGGTTTGTGCTGCACACTGAGCTGGTCCCCTAACTTGCCAGGCTCCTCCCTGCAGGGTCATGGAGCACCTCAACACAAGGTCACTTTTGAGCCCAGGAGAGGTCTGGGCCCAGGTGTGGCTCTTCATGCACCTGGCGCAGGGGCCACCTCTCCTCCCAGGGCACCTCGGCTCCCTGGTGAGAACAAGAAAGTGGAACTGAGAGTTCTCGCACACTTTGTGATGTGGGACACACCACAAAGCCACAAAGACTCATTTGGTGAAGAGAAGAAAAACAACAGTGAGACTATTTTTGCCCAAGTCACTCAGTGGCTAAAGCAGGCGCTGTTTTTCCTGCCTGGGTGAGTCAAATAGCGACCTCACTTGTGTCCGCCTTTCACAAGTGAGAAAGTCCCAGCTCAGGGGAAAGTGGAGTGTCAGGGCCTTTGGCCTGAGGCCCGTTTTGGTCTTTTTCACAGGTAATTTTAAATAGACTTTGTTTTTCAGTGCAGTCTTTGGTTCCAGAAAAATTGAAAGTACAAAGATTTCCTAGATCCTCCCTGACCCCACACATGCACAGCTGCCCCGTGACCACCATTCCCACCAAAGTGGCACATTGCAACTGACAACCCACGCTGACACATCCCTATCACCCAAGGTCAGAGTGCACCCTGAGGTCCACTCCCGATGCTGGACTTCCTATGGGCTTGGACAAATGCATAATGACATGTGCCTGCCACTGTGATGTCATGCACAGCGGTCTTATGGCCCTAAAACACCCCCCGGGCTTTGCCTATTCGTCTCTTTCTGCCTGCAACCCAGGACAACCACTGACCCATTTATTTTCTCCATAGTTTTGCATTTTCCAGAATGTCATATTGTTGGAACCATACAGTATATAGCCTTTTAAGATTAGATTCATTTACTTACCAGTGCACATTTAACATGCCTCCATATCTTTTCATAGCTTGACAATTCTTTTCTTTTTAGCATTTCTTTTTACCATTGTCAGAATGTGCCAGAGTTTGATTTCCCTACTGCAGAATATCTTGGTTGCTTTGCCAATTATGAAAAAAGATGCTGTGAACATCTATGTCCAGGTTGTATGGGTTTATGTTTTCAGTTCATTTGGCACAATTGCTGGGTTGGGTTGTGAAAGTATGTTCAGTTTGGTAAGAAACCAAACCATCTCTCCCAGCATCTGTCGCGTTTTGCATTCCCTGCAACAGTGAGTGAGCGTTCCCGTTACTCCACACATCCTCCTCAGCACTTGCTGTTGTCAATGTTCTGGATTTTGGCCATTCTCATAGGCACATGGTACCTAACAGGTGGATCTCACTGTTGTTTTACTGTATGCTTCCCTGAGGACACCTGATGCAGGGGCACATGTTCATATGCTTGCTCACCACCTGTATATCTTCCTTACTGAGGTGTCTGTTGAGGTCTTTGCCTCCCTCCTTTCTAACTCCACAGCACAGAAGGGGCTGAGGGTTCTGCGGGTGCCTTTTCCTCTCCCTGCTGCCTCAGCACTGGGTTCCTTGACACACTCTCTGGTCAGCTGTGTCCTCTTCAGTTTGGATAACCTCCACAGTGAGCCCTTCTGCCCTGAAACCTCTCTTGAACACATTGTCTTATGAGGGGCCCTGCCGGGCGCTGTGGTCTTTTGCACTTTAGATCTAGGTGCTCAAGTGACAAGATGATTCTAGGTCCTGGTTCACTGGGACATGCACATTAGTTTTAACTTTGGTCCAAGCCAAACTATCGACAGGCCCTTCAAAGCCACTTGACCAGTCTCCTACACGGTCTGGTTAGTTTCCCCATTATGTTCCCCAGAGCATCTTTCCCCAGTCCTGCAGCCTCCCTAAATCCCTCCACAATCACGCCAATGGAGAAAACCAGGGCCACAAGGTATAAGCTTCCCCAATTCCCATCGCACACCTCTACCTGTGATCTTTCCTTTTTCCCTGCCTGCCAGAAAAACAATCTCCTCTCCAATACAAGTCTGATCTTCCTCCTGTGTTCTGGGTCCCATCTCGGACCTTTGCTTCACCTTTAGGCAGCATCTTTAATCTCTCCCTCTCCACTGAGCCTTCCTCTGGGAATATGAACATCATCGACAGACACTCTCTTACACTATGTAGCTGTCCACACTAAGGGCATGACAGGCCATTCATAGAGGAAGAGAGCAGAATGACCAGTCGCATGTGAAAAGATCCCCAACCACACTAGAAACAGAACAATGCAAATGAAAACCACAAGGAGGCACCTTTCCATCTCATTAGATCTCTAGAAACTTAAAATGCCTCCCAAAGGTGGGCACAGTGGCTCACGCTTGTAATCCTAGTACCTGGGGAATAGCAGGTTGGAGTCAGCCTCAGCAACTTAGAGAAACCCTGCTTCAAAACAAAAAGTAAAAAGGGCTGGGGGTATAGCTCAGAGGTAGAATGCCCCTGAGTTTAATCTCTAGTAACACACACATACACACACACACACACACACACACACACACACACTAAACTAAAAAATAAAAAGGGCTGGGAGTGTAGCTAAGAGGTAGAACACCTCTGTGTTCAACTTCCACTAACACACACACACACACACACACACGATAAAAGTGAGTGACGGAGATCCCTTTTCCTGTCTTTAGTTCCTCAAAGAAACGCCACATTCAGTGGTCTCTCTGGTTTTTAAAGAATGAGGAGTCTTCCAAGCCAGAGGAGGCTAGAGCTGAGGACTCATTGCCTCATGTGTGTGCATGTGCCATGCGTGTGTGTGTGTGTGTGTGTGTGTGTGTGTACCAACACTGACCAGCCATCGCCCAAGGCCCCCACTTCCTTCTGTGGCTCGTACTTGTGGGCCAGGTACACCTGGCCTCCTGGAGACACACTCTCCACCTCCCCTTCCCCACATCACATCTCAGCAGGAAGGTGGAGAGGGCTGAGGAGACAAGACATAGGCAGTGTGGAGTTTTCCTGGACACCCCTAGCCATGTCCCCTTGCCAGGGCAGGTCACCAGATGAGCACTCCAGCCCCATGAGGGGAGGACAGAGCAGGGGAGCCCAGCGATCCCAGACTCCACAGAATGTAAGTCCTGGGTCCAGGGGTTAGCCCTAAAGAAGACCTGACTGGTGTTGCTGCTCAGCACTTAGGCAGCTCCCAAGTCCCCTTAGGAAGATGCCGCCTCGGCTGAAGGACGTCCTGAGGGCTTTCCCTCAAAGGGCCTAGCATAGGCGAGGGCCACCTGCTTGGTTTAGATTGAGTCCATTGGAGTCCAAGGCTCTCAACTGTGCTATCCGGCTCCAGGCCCCTCGCCACACTGTGGCATCACAGCCCCCAAGGGTGGCAAGTCCCCCTGAGATGGGCACTGAGGTTAAAATCCACTCTGGACTTCAGAGGGAAGAAAATGGGTTATGCAACAAAATGGCAGTATTTTAGATAAGTTAAAGTATTTTGCTAAAATTAATTTTACCAGTTTCTTTTTATGCTTAAACTACAAACCTGGGGCAGGGGTGTATCTCAGTAGTAGAACATTTTCCCAGCATGTACCAGGCCTTGGGTTCAATCCCCATCACCCCCAAAATTAAATAAATGGTTAACAGGTTATACATGTGTCTTGCATTTGTATCTGACATATATTTCCATCATTTTAAGGGAATGTTTCCCTAGTAATAAGGAATCCAGACTTAAAAAATATAAAAAAAACCCAACCAAATAAATCATAATACCAATAACCAAATGAAACACTTTGCTTTGATGACCTGGGTATCCCAATGATGGTGGAAGCCAGGGTTCCGGATGCTGCAGCAAGAGGTGCTTGGTCTGCACAGAACTGGAGAAAGTTCCGCCTGGTTAGCGTCAGTGATGATGGGCTCCTCCCTGCCCGTGAGTGACTCCCACGACTCCACAGGTGAGGGGACTCCAGGCACAGAGGAGCGTGGGTGGAACTGGTAGCCATCCGGGAGCTGCAGGCCCTGTGTGGCTGAACAGCGCCACGGGGTGGCTCCTGTGGTGTCCCTTCTCATCTTTGCTCAGGTGGCCCTTGGGACCAAGCAGCTGTTGGATCCCTGCCTTCCCGACTGCTCCCCGTCTCCCCTCAGCCTTCCTACTTTGGCGTGTCTCTTTTTAACGCGAACTTTCTTGCCTCTGCTTGTAATCAAGGCTCCATCGCGTCAGCCCCACGTGCTGGCAAACTCCTCCCCTCACCTCCGGACTCTGCCAGGCTTTGCCCCTTGAGTGAAGCCTTTAGGGCTCATCTTAGTCGGCTGGAGCTGCAAGAACAAATCGCCATAGACTCAGTGGTGGCTTAGACACATGTGTTTTCATGGTTCTGAGACCATGATGCCGGCATGACCTGTTCTGGAGAGCAGGCTGCTGGCTTCCTGTGTCCTCCCCCTGGGAAGGAGGGCCAAGAGTTCTCACATGTGAAACCAATCCCATTCATGGGAACTTAACCCTCACGACCCAATGACCTCCTAACACCATCACAGCTGGGTGAGGATGCCAACACGTGAATGGGGGGGACCAACAGTCCATGAGAGCACCCACTGAATGAGGCAGAGTGCCCACTTTGCTCAGCCACTGCGCCTGGAGCATATGCAAGGGCTGGACTTTCAGCTAGTATTGCATTATCATTTTTTGACAATAAGTAGAACCCGAATAATTGGGTCCAAACCCAGCTCTGCCACTTAATAGCTGTGTGACCTTGGGCCAATCACTCCACCTCTCTGTGTTTCAGTTTCCTCCTATGTAAAATGAAGGCAGTGCTACCTCTTCCGGTTGGCTATTGAGAGGATCATATAGATCAATAGGATCTGTGTAGTTCATAGAATGCTGAGGACTATGCCTGCCACACTGAACACCAGGCGAGAGTATTGGTATAATATCGATAGCTATCACTTGTCTGCCTCCCCTTGAGGCCAAGCCAGGGCCAGTTCCCCTATCTGTTCCCAGAGCCCAGCACAGTGCCTCAACAAGAGAAGTGCTTCATCAATGGCTTCTGAGTAAATAAATGGTGTTCTGAATAAATGAGAATGGGCATGTGGGGGCTTGATTCAACCTGCGGACACCTTTGGGACAGTTGGGTGAGCTGCCTCCCCAGGCCCCATAGTACGGGGTGCCCAGCCTCACCTCTGCTCTGGCCAAAGGCAGCTGGGATTGGCCTCCAGCCAGGATCCCTTTGAGGACGCACCCTGACCTCCTCTCTGCTTTCACCAGGCCCCTCGATGACCACCCAGTTGCCCTTGACCTCCAGTGCTGACCCTATGATGTTCCTGCCATGACCTGGGGCTGCAAAAAGCATTGAATTTAATCAGGATGTGTGCGCATGCGCGCGCGCGCACGCACACACACACACACACACACACGACTTATTATAAGGCATTGGCTCACATAATTAAGGAGTCTGGTGAGTCCCAAACCTGTAGACCAGATGTCTCAGTTCAAGTTCAGAGGCTGGAAGCGACTGTAGAACTGAGAAGAGACAACGTCCTGGTTCAAAGGAAGGTGGCCAGAATATGGGATTGGGCTGCCTGTCTGCACATCTCTAAGGCACAATTGCAAACCAAACTGAATTCAGCTCGCCCTTGGATTTAGACCAAGCACCGTCAGTGGCCAGGTCTGACCTTTTGTGGTGCATCCTGAAAGGGCTGGTCACAGCCAGGGCAGTCTGGGCGGGGTGTCCCAGCCAGGGACCCTCCAGGTGCCTCTGAGCTTATGAAGGTGTGAGACCCATCAACTCCCATAGTGACCTCAGCCACACACTGATGCCTGCCCGCGCCAGCAGCTGTAGCTCAGCCTCCACTGCAGCCCGTCTCTGGAGCTCCTGGCCGATGTCCTGTACCTGCCTTCCCCAGGCTACTGAGCCCATCCTCTTCTCTCCAGGTCAGTCTTCTTTCTTTCTCCCTAACTCAGGGGAACCTGGTTAACATCGAGTGCTCACTACATGCTGGTGCAGGGAGGTGTTATACACGTTAACTCCAAGAAAAAGGTGGATGTTAGAGTGCTTATTTTATAAGTCAGAAAATCAAGGCGCCAAGATGTGAAGCTGCTTGTCCAAGGTTACTCTGTCGGCATGGGATTTAAACCCAGGCCTGGGGCCCGTGGGGCAGCCCTCTGCCTAGAACATCCACCAGAGGCCAAAGTCAGAAACGCATTCCCCTTAGGAACCTGTGACTCCCAGGTGCTGGCTTTAACCTACTGGCTCCATGTCCCTTTTTAGAGAGGCTTTGTGGCTTTCAGCAGCAGTGAACCAAACAGCAAGGAGGGATTCCAAAGTCCTATAACAACAATGAAAATAGAGTGATACTTCGGATGACTGTTTCCTGGTTCAAATATTACTCTGACTCTTCCCTCCCCACTGTAAGGAGGGACCTGAGCATGTCCACGGCAGCTCAGCTCTGCAGAGAAAGAGCCTCTCTTGTTCCTCTAGCAGCCCCGTGGAGGCCTCCTGGCCGGAGTCCTTTCATTTCTGTGGCCACAGCACCCTCATGTGGCCATTGCTAAGTACAGCCACTGGCTGGACGCTGGGCTGTGACTGCAGACCTCTTTTTCATCATTGTCAGGTTGCTGTCTTTTGTAAGGTTTATTTCCATTCCATTTACGAGAAGAGGAAACAGAAACTCTCTGACCATGAAAGGGTGGGCTGAGCCAGGCGTGGTGGTCCACTTCTGTAATCCCAGTACTTGGGAGGCTGAAACAGGAGGATTGCAGATTCGAGGACAATCCTAGCAATTTAGCAAGACCCTGTCTCAAAAAAAAAAAAAAAAAAATATATATATATATATATATATATATAATGAGCCAGGCATGGTGACACACCCTTGTAATCCTTGTACTTGGGAGGCTGATACTGGAGGATTGCAGGTTCAAGGACAGCCTCAACAATTTAGGAAGTTTCTCAGCAACCTAGTGAGACTGTTTCCAAATAAGAAACTAAATCAGTCTGGGGATGTAGCTCAGAGCTAGAATGCCTCTGGGTTCAATTCCAATCAATCAATCAATCAATATAAAATAGATCTGGGGATGTAGCTCAGAAGTAGAATGCCCTTGGGTTCAATCCCCAGCAACACACACACACACACACACACACACACACACACACACACACACACACACACACAAAGTGGACTGAAGGTATCCCCTTCAGGAAACCTTGGAGGGGCACATGCAGTGATCAGGGTGACTGGCCTGCTCTTCTGCCCTCACCTCTGTCCCCCTGCCCCAGCTGCTGCATCTTAGAGAAAAGACAGGTGAGCACAAAGAAACTGCTGTGGTGTGACCTCAGGGTCAGGTGTTGAGAATGGGCCTGTCATGTAGAGTTGGGAAGGCCCATAGGGGTTACTAAGCTGCACCCACACTCACCAGGAACCTAGGCTGTCTGGGTTTAATAACAATCAGTCCATCATCTGTTTTCACAGCTGTGTCCAGAATTTAGAAAAAAATCATTTAAATATGTAAGATGGATAAATCCCTTGGCTTTGTAAAAAGGTCCTTGGTGTTACAAAAGTACTTATAACAGGGTTCTTTTAACTGAGAGTCTCCAGTATTAAGTTTTTTAAAGAAATACATATGTATGTATACATGTGTATATGTGTATGTATTACTTTGAAGCAGGATCTCACCAAGTTGTGGAGGGCCTCCCCAAGTTGCTAAGCCTGGTCTTGAACCTGTAATCCTCCTGCCTCAGCCTCCCAAGTACTGTGATTACAAGCATGAGCCACCATTCCTGGCTATGCTTAAAATGTTTTAAAGTAGTAGCTAGTTGACAGAGCAACCCAATGACTGAGAAACTTGGAGCTAGGCTGTGTATATACTGCCAGTTAAAGATCAAGCAGAAATTATGGTACAATGCAGTTCAGTGGGAAGTGGAGTTGCATTTATAACTGGGGGTTTCCATCTGGCTTCTTCTACCCAGGGAAGTCTAATTCTGTGTAGGACTTCTGACAAGGGTGGGCCTGGAGAAGCTCCACTCTATAATTTACTGGCCTATGGTTTGTTCTCTGGAAGGCATTTGTCGTGGGACCTCAGACCAATCTTGTCAAGTTCTCTGATGTGTCCCAAATCTTTGGAAATCCGGAATTCTTGCCTACAGCTGGTATTTGCAGAGTCCTCTGAACTAGTTCATAATTTCCAGCAGATGGCGATAAACACTGGCTTTCACATTTATCCATTTTCCCTTCCTTCTGTTCTCTTTCTCCTTTATTTGTGGATTCACCAAATATTCACAACACCTAAAAGCTGAGCTCTGAAAGTAACTGGGGAGATGAACTGAAACAGGTCCCCTGCCTTTGAGGAGCTGAGAGTGTAAGAAAAGAGAAGAGTATTAGACAGTGGGAATACAGGAGGTGACACAGCTTGCCGAAAGCACAGCATCCCTCGTGAGCGGCCTCAGCTCGGTGGGTGTGAGTGTTGGAGTTGGACAGACCTGACTTCAGGAGTCTGTCTTCAGGTTGGTGTTCCACACTTACTGCAACCCTGAACAAGGCCAGCTCCCTTTCCATTTCTCACCATGTTGTGATGCAGTCAAAGGAGCCCTCAACAAAGGTGGGACAGATGGCGCTGCCCGAGCTTGGACTTTCACCCTCCCCAACCATCAGTTAAACAAGCCTCTTTCCTTTGTAAGTACCCATATTTAAGTATTTTGTTATAGCAACAGAACATGAACTAAGACAAGGTCTCTGCTAGAATCCAACCCTTCCCTTCTCCCTCCCTCCCTCCCTCCCTCCCTTCCTCCCTTCCTTTCTTCCTCATGCATCTTTGTGCCAGGAACTCTTCAGTGTTGGAGGAACTGATACGTCAGGCCAGCTCCCACAGGACCCACACCTCCAGATTTAGGAAGGCTCTGTTGTGACAATCTGCCAGGTGGAGCAGGCGACTCCGTTGCAGCTTTGAACATGGATTTGCAGGCACCCCAGTTCCGTTTCCAGGACCTGGGCCAACAAGCAGACCTGGTCCTCCACAGGTCTGAGAAGCTGGCTGTGGTTCAGCTGCTGCTTTGGTTATGGCTGCTGGGCAGTGGTGGCTGCCATTCTAGGCCACAAAGAGTGCCCCAGGCTATGTTAGGGGCTCAGGTCTCAGGTCCTCAGATTATTAGATCCCTTGCTCTCTTTGGGTAAAGAGCAGTGTGAAACAATGACACTCTCTCCTTCCTGGATGGACTGTGGGGGACTCTGCCTACTCCTTCCCAAGGTGGGGGCACTGTATGCATGGTGCTGCAGGCTCAGAGCCCCTGCCTCAGAAAGGAGGAAGAAAAAGGGCTTCATGGCATGGGGAAATGCATGGCCCATCATCTCCCCAACACCACACTCTACCCCAGTGCTGTCTTTGTTTCCCAGCCCTGAGGCCATGAAGATTCTTCAGTGGCCGCCCTCCCCACAGCTCACCCCACCCAGTGAGCACCAGCTGCTCCTCCCCCACAGGTCATCAGAAGTCTCCTGGATGCTCTGCACAGCACGGCCTGGGGTGCCCTTCAGGAGCTCACTCTTGGTTGAAGGGCAGTGGCGGAGTTCTCTCCATCAGATGAACTTGTCCTGTCATGGGAGAAGGGATGGAATAATCCTGCATCTGTACTGGATTGAACAGTGTTCCTCCCAAATTCATGTCCAAACAGATCATGAGACTATGACCTTATTTGGAAATTGTGTCTTTTGAGACACAATCAAATTTAAGATGAGGTCATCCTGCCTCAGGGTAGCCCCAAGTCTAATAATCGGTATCCTAATAAAGGAGAGGGACATCTGGACACAGACACACAGAGGGAAGAAGGCCGCGTGGTGATGAAGACTGCAATACCCACAAGCCAAGAAACATCAAAAAGTCATGGACTGCCACCAGCAGACAGAAGCAGCGAGGTAGGATCTTCCTAGAGCTGTCATAGAAGCATGGCTCTGCCAACACCGTGAGCTTGGACTTCTAACTCCAGAACTGTGAAACAATAAATTTCTGTTGTTTTAAGCCAAGTCTGCAGAAATTTGTCAGAGCAGTCCCAGAAAAAGAATTCAATATCCTATACACTGATTTGATCTTATTTCTAGTCATTCTCCCCGATTATTTGGGTGTGATTATTTATTAAAGAACAGTTACAACACCATAAGTTTTATTTACTCTAAATATCACATATTAGATGTATAATTCCAATGAATTAAGTGAACAGTACAAGAATACAGTGAAGTAAATATTGTAACATTCAAATTTGGCCTCACTTAAGCAACAGTAAATGCTAAATATTGTTATAACATCTTTAACCCTGACTTAAACTTAGGAAACAAAATAAGGCCAGATGAATAATGTATATGAAAGTGGCAACATATTGCCTATCTCTGAACAGGTAAAACCATGATCTTTAAGTTCATCTACATCCATTTATTTGTTCAAATCTGCTCTTCCAATTAAATAGAAAACAGTACACATCAAATTCTTAATCAGTAAAATCATTTCACAACTACAAAATTAAGTTGCTGACAACACCATCCTCCACTAGCATGAAAGATCGATATATGAATCTACAGCTTTCCAATCTACGAGCTTTTCCCCCCCAGAGTTCAGAGGAAAATGGTGGTAGTGGTGGGGTAAGAAGTATGAAAGGTAAATTGGTCAGTGATCAAACCGTATGCAGTATAAAACTTAACAAAACTTTTAAAGCTAAAGCTCAACTTTATATGGTAAATAAAGAAGGCCCCAATGCTGTTTTTCAAAACAATCCCTGAAAAGCAAAAGATTAGAGATACTTGTGTTGCAAACTCTACCTTCCTTCTTAAAAGTCACACTTGCCAATCTAGCCCCATGACAACAAACTTCCTCGGCACTCTGCCGTAATGCCAGGAAGCCTCATTCTGCTCTCCTGCCCCTCTCTAGTTGGACAACACAGCAGGTTCCTTCACCGCAGGAGTGCAGGTAGGTGGTTCCCCTGCTGAGCTCCTGCACACACAAAGTGGTGTATGCCTGCCTGCAGGCCCAGATCTGTCCCTGTTAAAAAGAATTAAATTTGGCCTAAACCAGCCTCTGTACTTGGGTGATAAAATTTGACCCAGGGTAGCCTCTTAGTATGTGGGGAATGGAAACCTAGCTTGATGCATAAACAAGATATAACCTACTCTAGCAGTACACCTTGGTAACCAAGCCACTGAGCCTTAGCCAGTCATGGCAGCTGAAGTTCAGCCAATACCAGGCTGAAGGCTGCCAAATTACAGGCATGTGCTGATAATGATGTTTTGCTCAACAAGAGACCACATATACTACAATGCTCCCATGAGATCATATCACCTAGTGAGGTGACAGCAGTCTGAGATTGTGTAAGTACACTCTATGTTGTTCACACTATAACAAATCACCTAGTGGCAGGTATCCCAGGACATATCCTCATACACCTCAAGTGACCGTATGCCCAAAGAAGGCAGACACTGAACTGCACCAATCACATCACATCTCTGTATGTCATTTCCTGCCTCTCTGGCTATAAGTATAGCTCATCATGTTGGGGGTGGGGACACCCTGAATCATCTTGGGTCAGGAATTATTACTGTAAGAAGATGAGCTACATATGGACAGGAATGGAAGAGGGGGGACGACAGAAAAAAACAAACTGTAAAAGAGCTCCTAGTCAGGAATCCAACGAGAGGTACCAGTCTTGTTCCACATTCCAGAAAGAGGCCCCGTACTCTGTCCCACAGATTGACAGCCACACATCATGTTCCCAGGGTCAGGTATGCGCCCCAAGCTGCTCCAAAGGTCAGCTGACTGTTACATGACCTTCCACCAGTGGCGCTAGGTCAGAAAGGGAAAAATGACCCAAGTGTGCAGGTGCAAGACCTTAAGTTTAACACAGCGCAGGCAAGTTCCACAAAGCACTGGGCCCAGGAGGCGTAGCTACCTGCCACTCCAAGCCCCACCTCCTATCCTAACAGAAGAACTACCACCCTCTCAGCCAAATGCCTGCCCTTCTCTCTCTGGGATGTAAGTCACTTTCTCTTGCCTTTCCCTCCCCTTATAATAAACCTGCCTTTAAACCCTCTCTATCTGCCTCACTGTGTACTTTTGTCTGCACCAGGGCAAATGCTCTAACCTTAGGCAACTGCACCCAGGACAGAGAAGCATACCCTAACACTCCACGGCTGAACCTCAACCTCTGGCAAGAGAATGCTGCTGGGATCTAGAATCTACCTCTTGTGAAAATTAGCTGTTAATATTAAAATTCCTATCAGTTTTTTCCTTGACAGACTGGTATAGTTGGAAAGGTCTAAGAGGGACCTTCTGGCTTCCCCAGGAATATGGAGCCACTGAGTGGGCCCTGCCTAGGCCCACTGAACCCTGCCACTTCTTGCTATAACTACAGGGTACTGGTGAGCTTCCACCTGGGATCACAAGATCCACTCACTTTGTGTTCTGAGCTCCCCAAATTTATCTGTGCAATCTTCTTCTTCCTTTTCTTTTCCTTATTTAATGAGTTGATTCCAGTAAAGAGGCCCTAGGTCTCTGATGAGGCCAGACAGAATCTGAACTGGGTTCAGAGTCAAACTAGAGTTGACGACTAGCTGGATTGGATCCAGTTAGGAGCCACAGGCAGGGATTTCTCACTTACTTTCAATTTTCAGTTATTTTGATTCTTGATAATGCACTCATCACAATCTAGAGAGTCTAAGACTCCACCTTCTGGGACTCTAGCTAGGTTCCTGTGTTAGAAGTATGGAAATGGACATGCACATTTTGGGGAAAATGAGTTAGCTACTAGAAACATCCCTCACGAAAGAAGATATGGAGATTCCCTGCCCAGCCGTGGTTGGAGAATGCAGCTACACTAGGAAACCAGACTTAAGGCATGTGCATCAACCCCAAACTCGCCTGAAAGCAGCCCCTGGTGATCACCATGCCATTGGGATATCATTTACATCGCCATTGAGACACCTCAGCTCCCTATGGGCTTCACTTAGGCACTGATGGGAAAGTTTCCAACATGGCAAATTTGGTGCAGGCATACCAAACGACTACCCCCAATGCATAACACAGGAGGAAGGTTTCCAGACCAAAGAAAGCTCACCACGTGGAAGACTCCCTGCCGTTCCCACTCTCACTCTCTAGAGCATGACCTCTCCCTTCTATCACGGCCTTCTCTTAAAACTGTTCATTTACTTTGCTAAATAAATCTTGCGCATGTTCCCTTCCATGTCTCCCATCTGAAGTCCCTGTTTTGGGAAGAACAGAACTGAGGAATCACCGCCTGCTAACTAACTCTGGTGCATGTGACTCATCCACATCAATTCTGACTGCTGTGGGAATGAGAGCTACGAGCCAAAGAGCCCAGATAGACCTGGCCAGGCTCACACCTGGTCGGTTTCTGCCTTTTCTTTGTGGCTTTGTCAGCCTGGCCTCCTGCTCTTCTCCTCAGTCAGGACTTCCAGCCTTCCTGCCTTTCTGCCACTGTTTCTGTCTCTGCACTGATCCCAGTCCCTAGGTCTCCACCCCTCTCACTTAACTGTCACAGACTGCAGGGAAAGGGAACAGACAGTGGGCCAAGAGGCCACGGAGCAGTGAGTGCCACCACATTAGGCATGGCAGAGCCTGGGAATGTGTGGGCAATGGCCATGGCTCAGCCTCACAAAGGAGTAGGGAGATAGGAGGTGGGGCTGTTATGGCGTTATTAAATTTCCCATCTCTCCCGGGCTCCAATGCAGGGGATGAAGCAAAGTCCCCAGTGGAGCTACCAAAGGTATCCACTAGCACCCAGCTTTCTGACCCAATGTCTTCTGCTCCTCTAACAGGAGACCCACATGTGCCCCCCATACTATATCCTGGGCTCCCTTCTACTTCAGTCTGCCCTCTACTGGAGGTAGTAGGCCCAGCAGGCCGACCTGTTGGCGTTCAAGCTCCTTTTTCTATGCAGGACCTTGGGTAGGTAAAATCAGATCTGGATAAATTCTCAGATGACTCTGAGTATACACTGAAAGATTTCAGAAGTTGACTATCACCTTTGACCTCTCCTGGAAAGACATAAATCATGTTTTAAACCAAACTCACACAGGGAGGAAGAACTGCAGTGGGACATGCTGCAGTTCTATCTGGGGATGGGCTCACGTGACAGGCCCCAACCGATACCCCATTGGAGCAACTCTAGTTCCTCCTCCATAGGATCCCCATTGGGACTATAATTTCCTGAGGCAATTTGGGCAAGAAATAACCTGGTACTTTGTCTACTGGACAGTATGAAGCAGAGTCAGGTGAAGCCTGCAAAGTACAATTAACGGGCTACCACAGATCAAGGCCCCAGTAAAAATCCCACAGCCTTCTATGAGAGGCTTCGAGGGGCCCTTGTTAAACAAGACCTGACTCCCCTGCAGAGTCATTCATTCTGAATAGTAAATCCATTACCCAATCTGCCTCAGACATATGACAACTGCAAAAGCTGGACTTGGAGCCTGATGCCTGTACTGTGGACCAATTAAAACAACCTCTCAGTCTTCTAAAACCAAGACCAGGGTACAGAAGAAAAGGATGAGGAAAGGGCAAGGATGTGGGGAAATAGGAACTCTTATACACTGCTAGTGGACCTGTAAATTAGTACAACCACTATGGAGATCAGTATTGGAGGTTCCTTAGAAAACTAGAAGTGAAACCACCACATGACCCAGCTGGGAAACCCAGGGAAAGCTGTTAATGGTCTCCCTGTAAAGAAATCCACCCATTCCACATATCAAAAGGAATGACCTTCAAAACCTGAGGCAAGAGCTAGGCTACAGCCTCTCACTGAGAGATTCCTAAAGCACAGACTACTAAGGCCTGCCGAAGCTTGCAGACTCCATCCTCCCTATAAAAAAAAGGGAAATGGAGAACACAGAATGGTACCAGACCTCCAGAGAGCCAATGGTTTTTAGTGCTTGACTTACGGGATGCTCTCTTCTGCATTTCCTCAGACCCAGTTTTTATTTTGCAGTTTTTATTTGCCTTTGAATGGCTAGATAAACATGGACAGGGACAGCAGATAAACTGGACTCCTAACTTTGGGGATTTAGGGGCAGCCCCCATCTGTTTGGTACCAGCCTTAACTCAAGACCTAAAAGACATCACTTTTAAACAGAGGCTGACTCGTTCACTAAGTAGATGATTTACTTTTTTCATTCCCTACTAAAGATTTGGCCCAATAACAGGTGTGATAACCATAAATTTTTTGGCAAAGTATGGACATAAGATATCCCAAGTAAAAGCTCAGCTAGACAGGAAGTCATATCGTTCCCATGGGAATGAAGATCATCTCCTGAGAGTCAAATCAGTCAGAACCTGGCCCCCTCCCCACCACCCCACCTTTCTGGGCTTCCTTGGATATTGTAGATTGTGGGTACCAGAGTACAGCCAGCTTGCTCAGCAACCACTATGAGGTTCTCAAACAGGAACTTGAACAAAATCCCATTCTTTGAACACCTGAACAGGAGTGGGTTTCCAAAGAATTGAAACCCAAGCTGCTTCAGGCCCCAGCTCTGTCTTTCAAGAACCAAGAGGCCTTTCCAGATATTTGTGACAGAAAGGCAGGGAGTAGCCTTGGGGGTCCTAGTTCAAGCTCTGGGCCCCATCATGTGTCCTGTAGGGTATTTTCAAACAGACTGGACTCTGTGGTTCACACTAATAGACCTTTGTTCAGCTTTCTTTAAAGAGCATTTCAGTTGAGAGGGAAAGTATTTGTTTGACTTTACTTGGAAAAATCAACATCACACCAAAAATTTTATGATTAAATGATATCATCACAGTGTTCTTGACGATTCAAAAGTCCTGTGGTAAAACTTGACATATGTAATAGATGAGATACAATGTGCTGAACCATCCTGTTTTTTGTTTTTTTTTTTTCCTGGTTGGTTGGTTGTTTGGGTTAGGGGCAATTTGAGAGAAAAAGAACACATTTGTGATAATACAAATGGGATAACACTATAGAACTTAGTGTATGAACTGGCTAAAAATCACTGGGGTTTATGAATAAACCTTAAGTTTTTAAATTATTTTCATGTTGAACTTTAGAAATTATCCCACTTTTTGGTTCTAAAGATGGGAACATACATGGAATAAGATATGCTAAAACTGTCATGAGCTTTCCAAATACTAGCTTTCAGGGTCTCAGCTGCATTTCAAAGATGTGGGCAGGTGTGGATCTGAGTCAAGCTACTCAGGAAACAAGCGGAAAAACTTAATAGAGTGTTCTGTATTTCAAGAAGAGGGAGTCTCCGCCTGTTAGTCCTAGTTTCTGCTTCCACCCTGGTGTATTTAGAGCATTGGTGTTGGGATGCTTTCAGAAAAACGACACTGGAGTGCCCTGACTTTCTGAGAAATCTTTAGAAAGGAAAGGGAGACTGGGGAGGAGGAAGCAGACTGCAGTGTGTTTTAGCTAGATGTGCAGCAAACTCAAGTGTGGTCTTTCTTCTGTTAAAGTAGTAAAGGACACTTCCTTCATAACACAGTCATGGGATGCTATTCAACTTCCTGATACAGTGTTACTCAGGTGCTCAGTAAGTACCTGTCTACTCCTACTGGGCAAGTTGTGGGTGTTTGGCCTTGAACAGAGAGAACAGGAGGTGATCGTACTTACTGCCCTTTGGCATCAAAAACAAAAACTTGTGTTGCTCTCACCTGCATCATTATTGTTGGGCAGGTTTTTACATAAGAGTGTTCAGAATGTGAATATTCAGGTAGAGGAAGATAGAATCAGAAAGAAATAAACGAATGGTTCTGATTTCAAGAACTGTATGAGTTTGGCATTTAACAAATGAGGAAGGGAAAGAAAAGGCTCCCAAATGTTACAGGAAACTATAAGTACAGATGGATAACTTTAGAAAGGCTCCCAGAGAGACTGTGATCACATTACAGTTATTTATTTAAACACTTCCAAATGAAGATAGTGATTATAACTTTTCAGCTATGGTGTTAAGGTGAGACTGAATAGGATGGCCTGTCCTTCCCAAAGGGAATTTCCTTTCTGCCTTTACTTTTCTTTTTGTTTTTGATAGCACAGCTGCCTGGGCCTTGTGAGATGAGATAATAGTGGCTGGCTGCTCAGCTGACAACCATGGTGTCCCTCCCCTACGCCTGGCCGCTTGGTTGCAGCCCTAACCACCCTGGAGTGCAGCTAGGAGGCTACTCCATGAGAGAGTGAGGCTGGAATGGGGCACTGATGTTATCCCTGTGGCTCCCAAGCCGGGATGTGCTATGATTGAAACTGTCACTGCTCCCAAAGTGCCATCGGGGTGGAGTGACCTCAGCCCTCTTGCTTCCACAGAATGCCACAGGGGCTGTCAATCTAAACAGCTGCTACTCTGCTAGTCCAGTTGGCCGTTGTCATGATAGTGGTGAAGTCTGATCCAGCTCCTGTTGCCGCTCTTGCAGCTGTCACAGGAACCACCACAGCTGTCATGGTTACTATGGAAACTAGCAGAGCTGTCAGACAAACAGCCGCTTCCTTGGCAGCCCAGCTACACTGTCATCATGACAGTTATGGCTGCTCCAGATGCCCTCAGTGGCTCTGAGAGACTTTGCAGCACCCTCAGACATTCCTCGACCAGCTCAGATGTCTCTGCCCACCCTTCTGGTGTCCCCACTCTGGTCTCAGTGCAGCACCACACCCATGGCAGCTGGGCCAGTACACTTGCTCAGACTGACGTGTCTGTGCAGGGAGTCTGGTTAGGTTTGTAGAGAGAAGACCATGGCATGTGTGGGCCTATAATTTTGGGGCTATATAAGTAGCTCTCCTCTCAGTCTTACAGGGTCCGCCTAGGACCTCTGTCCTGTGCTGCAGCATAGGCTCCAGTAAAACCTCATTTGGATGGTCTGATTGCCTACTTGTGACTTCTATCTCAGGCTGACTATGCTGAGCTGGTCCAACTAAGAGCTGGTAACACCAAGGTCTGCTAGCCCTGAGATCACCTAGCTGCCAGAGAGCTGCTAAAGAACTCCAGGGAGTGGCCAAGAACAGAGAGCTGCAGGAGAGCTGTCTGGAGCTGCTAGCTCTGGCTGCTAAGGAGCTATCAAGAGTGGATAAAGACAGGAGGATTGCAGGTTTGAGGACAGCCTCAGCAAATAGTAAGATGCTCATTAACCTAGTGAGATCCTGTTTCAAAATAAAAATAAAATAAAATCGGGATGGGGGTGTACCTCAGAGTAGAATGCCCCTGGGTTCAATCCCCAGTACCACACAAAAAAAGAGTGGATAGAGGAGCTGGTAACATTAGCTGCTGGAATCCGCTGGCACTCAGGGAATAGGGTTACACTAAAAGCTGAGGGCCACCGGCACTCAAAGCTATACCACTAAGAACTAGAAGACACTGGCACTAGAAGCTCAAAGCTATAACATAAAATGGAGAACCATTAGCATCTGGAGCTGCCAGCCCTCAGGGAGCTGCATATTGCCTTTTCCCAATTTCTGTCTGAATTGGGCAAGAGTCCTCAGTTGATGGGAAATGAAGGTACAAAAACTTTCCCAAAAGAAACAGAGAATGGGTGATGCCTATTAGTTTTCAGGAATCACTTCTAATAAAGGTCTCTGGCATATGAATACAGTTTTGTTTTCTTTTACTTGGTCAAATTAGGTTATCATATCTTATAAAGTCAAATACTAATGTTAATGCATGAATTATTATATCTTGGGAATTACTTGGCCAAAATGCCTTTAAACAATGTTTAAGATGAGATTTGAGATTCACAATAAGTGAAGCACTTGAAACACTGGGTCAGCAAATACTTTCAAAATTTCTCCTTATAATTTACATGAGTATATTTTCTAACTCCCATGATGAAACAATTTATCTACTAAAAACTCCTATGATAAAAAGTTAGTATGATTATAAGATTCTTCTAGTAAAATGCTTAATGGATTGGTAAGTCATCAACATTTTGTACTATGAAATTTTATTTTTAAAACTCAAAAGTCATCTACCTTGAATGAATAAAGCAAAACTCGCAGCTCATGAGTTCTCATCCTTCTTCAGTTAAGAGTTTTCACCTCACAGACTGAAAAGCCAGCTCTGCATCAGCTGGTTAGAACTGTGACAATAGCTGAGCATTTCAGACTCAAGCAGTTATTCAAATCAACATTGTCAACATACAGAGGCTGGAAGCTACACATCCCTATTGTTCTTTATTAGGTAACACCTGGTCTAATAAATATAAAACTGATTTAAAAAAAAGATAATTTTAGGTTGGTGTTGGAGAAAACTTGCTGAATACTTATATCCCATACCAGCCTCCCTTCTCCTTGCGTATTCTTCTATATTTCTCTGGAATCGATTATAATTTCATGGCAGCTTTTTAAGATTTTCATATATTAATGGATGGATAGTAAACTGAAATTTACTAATGGGTCTAATTTCTAATGCAAATCCTGATAGAAAGGAGGACTTTTTCCTAAATGGTTAGTACCCATTGAATCAATAAGAAAGGATTATATTTCAAGGAGTTCTCTGTACTAGTTTGGCTGTATGTTTGACATGTCAATGCATATACAATTTTAACTCACTTTTGCTTACCTTTCATTGAGTGTATGCAAATATATAGCCTCAAATTAACTATACTATTGTCAGACTTTTCTATATCCAAGGTACATCTTCTTGTATTTTGACATTCATTAGATTGAAACATGCAATTTACAACACCCAGACTACAATAGGACACGAAACACAGTTCTATCCAGTAGTTACTACTTCTTGAGTAAGGACTAATTTTGGCTCCAGCACTGGACAATGGTTTGATACCTTAATTTCACAGATAACTTCACAGCGACACACAAAGCATAAATACATTTTTGGTTAGCCTGTGCTCTAACAGAACTACCTCCAGATTAAAACATGGTTCCACCTCACCGTCCAGTCACCGACACAAGCTGTTTCCATCAGGTGGAGCAAGCTACTGACTAGGAATGGAGTCCTCCTTTCTTGTGACACCTAAGCCACGTGCAAATCATTTCTGGTGCCCCATGTTATCAATGAACTGTATTCCTGAAACATTGGCTTGGAAGAGATTTTCTTAAGTGGTTTTCCAACCATGGGCTCCATTCCAATTTCAGACTAACCTTGTACTGGGTCAGACTCCACCAGGCACAGACTTTTAACTTATGAGAAAGAATCAGCGTTTGGCAAGGGTTCTGTCTTGTAACCTTATCAAGAAGCATTTTACAAAGCACAAGGAATGGGATGGACATTTGTCCACACCTGGCACTCGTGAAAGTACAGAGACTTCCAGAAACCCTAACCCAGAGAGAAAATCAATTATTTTCCTCCCGGTTATTCACCAGCTCCTGGCGACTATTCATCTTACGCGCGATGATGACTAATATCCGTCGAATGGCAAGCAGGCGCTCTTTAAGGGAGGTCATGCCAAGGATGGCCAGCTGAGCCTTGCGCTCCAATGGCAACACTGCCAGCACCCACCAGGACCAGGCAGGACCACTGGGATTACTCTGCAAAAGGAAAGAGAGGAAAACACAGATTACTGCCTAAAATACAGGACTCTTCCCCAATACAGTCTTTTGTTCAACAGACATGCAAGCCACGAATTAAACGCTATCTTCCAATTCTAGGGCTATATCACAATTTATTCAGCCCTCAAAATACATAGCTTGCTTTTACTCAAAGGTGAGGGAACTCACAAAAGGAAGAGCTTGGCAAGAGAAGCATCACCCTCAGGGAAACGCCAGGAGTTAATTGCTTCTGTTCTCCTGACTCTCCAATTCACAGTATATACTAGTCAGAGGAGCAGACCCTAATTTTACCTCCACGTTCCAATGTTCTGTGCTACTGTTTAAGTTTTAAGCCTGCTATATAAATCATGGTATTATAAAGACTAAGAGTATGTGTACAAGATTGAGTGGCAAAGGAAAATAAATCTTCTAATAAAGACAATGTGGCAAATGTATAATATGTGTAAAACGTGTATGTATACATGTTATAGGTGGGAATTATCATGAGTTTGTATACATATGCACATATCATGAACTTATTTATGTAATTTTATATGCATAAAACATGCACATATACACCTATCCATGTGTATATGATAGTCTTTACCTCACATAATCAAACAGGTACTTCTGGATTGAGCTCTGTATAAAAGCTGATCATAAACTTGTTTTTGATATTGTTGGTACCAGAACCAAGATATCTAGGTCTCTAGATATTCCAGTTTCTTGGATTCTCTTCTATTCCTACTCCACAGATATGTAGAAAGCCAAATGGGAATTAGGAAAGGTAGACAGCAGTGGTTTTAGCTTAGGGTTGGGTAGATTCCATTGTAGGATTAGCCAAAAAGAGGGTAGCCAAAATTATGATCAGGAAGACCCTAGCCCACCCTTCAGAGGTGACCTCCAACACAGATGTTAAGGACCTACATGAATTCGCCCACTCCTTTTTCCTCCTTATCTAACAGAATGGGGAAAATGAGTAGCATGCTTAATGAAAGAGGTATCACATAACGATATTTCCTACATACCACCTAATGTCCTTCTGTGATTGGTGGAAAATAGCTCCCAAAGATGTCCATACCCTAGTTCTCTAAACCTGTGAATATGGTACCTTCAGTGGCAAAGTAGACTCCAAGGATGTAAATGAGTTAAGGATCTTGAGATGGGAGATTATCCTAGTGGGCCCAACATAATCACACGGGTCCTTTTCAGGCTGTGGTTAACAGGAGGTGTAACCAGGGGAACATGATCAGAGAAATGCAATGTCACTGGCTTTGATGACGGAGGAAGGCTGCCATGAGCCAAGGAATGCCAGCAGTCCTTAGAAACGAGAAATTCAGTGGAAGATTCTCCTCCACAATCTCCAGAAGACAGTGCATCCTGCTATTGGTTTGATCATAGCCTGGTAAGGCCCATGCCTTACCATGTGACCTATAGAACTGTAAGATGATAAATTATCACCAAACCACATTTGTGATAATGTGGTTGCAATAGAAAGCTAACACACCTACCAAGAAGAGATTAATTTGGGTTAATAAGGAAAAGCCTCTAGGAAAAAGAACGATTCACACCCTACTGGTGAGTTTGTCTAACCGCCTCTTTCTGAATCTGAGTTACCACACAGTGTAAAAAGAAGGCTTACAAGAGAAGGAATGGTCAGGTTGAACCTAGAGACACTTCTGGCATTTAAAGATTCCTCCTAAGTTTGGAAAACACAGAACTCAGGCTGAGGGTAAAATATAGAAACCCTCAAGAGACAAGAAAAGAAGATAAAGATGAATGGGGAAAAACAAATGACATTTAATCTTACACTAACAGGCGCGTGCCCATGTGCACTGGGAGGGACTGTAGACTCTCAGTCACCATCCTAAACCATCCTAGCCTGGCTCTCAACAGAAGGTGGAGGAGAGGGGTCACTTGCCCTTAGGAATACTCGAAAAACCTGAGGCACGTTTACTACTTAAAGAACCAGCTTCACCAAAAAGCACTCCAGGAAGCACTAGAGAAAGTTCACGATGACTGGAGAGCTGGGTACCACAAAGGACAAGGAAATGAGCTTCTAAGTTAACCAAAATTGCATGGTTTTCTCTTTATTTAGTCAACACCTATTTGATGTTATGTATGAAAGATGCCAATAGGATATAATTACTATTTAGATTTTACAGTGTTGATGAGAGAAGAAAGAGGACAGCCATGATGAATGCAATGATTTTTTGTTAGGAAAGAAATTACTTTGCCGGACGTGGTGGTGCAGCCCTGTAATCCCAATACTTGGGAGGCTAAGACAGGAGGATCGCAGGTTTGAGGCCAGCCTCAGGAACATAGTGAGACTCTCAGCAACCTAGTGAGACCTTGTTTCAAAACAAACAATAAAAAGGGCTGGGAGTGTAGCTCAGAGGTAGAACACCCCTAGGTTCAATCCCCAACCCTCCCCAAAAGGAAGGAAGGAAGGAAGGAAGGAATGATCTTCATGTACTTTTAGAAACCATTTATTTTTTGTTCCAAAGGAAGATGCTACCACATTAAGAGTTTGTTTGGGCTGTCACTAACTGAACTGGTTCATAAGCAATCATACTGGAGTATACAGCATTTCGCCCAAATTCCCTTTAGAATGATGTGTCTTAGCAAACATTATGGCAGGAAACAGTAGCATCATGAAAGAAAAAGGAGAACGCACCTGAGGCTCAGGTTCCCTGTCTGGCATGGACCCGAAATGACTTAAAATTTGTTCTTTCATGTGGTCCTGGAGAGAAGCAAACCAGGACACAGACTGCTGATACACAGAATCGTGGATAGTGGTGAGCTCCTCGTACTCTGCACCTTCCACCTGGTCAAGGAAGAAGAGAAAACCACTTTAATTCATGGTGCATGTCCACATATCTGTACAGCCAGGGGCCTCGGCCGTATCTGCTAAGTGGATTCCTGGCATTTATTGCTTCAATGATCCACTGTTGCTTCATTAAGTGATATATGCTCCATAAAGAAATTCTGCACTTTTTATGCAGTTGAGAACAACTGCCCCTGGTTTTCCTCTTGAGACTCTTCAAATAAGCAGATAGTCCATGTTACGAATAATTTTCATTGGCTGCATAAAATTATAATTATATAATTTATTTAACCTTTCACCTAAGATATATTTACAGTATTACAACTTTTTATTTTGAAAATAACATGGTCATATAAACATGCAAAAACATTTTTTCGGTAAGGGAGGTAACTCCTCAGGATAGTTTCCTAGATGTAGAAGTGAGTGAGCTTGACATTTTAAAAACCGTATCCCTTATCAGTGGACTACATTAGAAAGAACATCACATTAGCTTGGCTGCAGCCCTTGGCTTCTGGTACCTTCTCACTGACAAGTCTGTCATCCTAGTTCTCGCTCAGTCCTACTGAGGAAGACCTGACAGAGTGGGAAGAACACTGGCCTAGACATCAGGAGAGCTGGGAGTGTTCTGGTCTCACCACTGACTTTCACGTGTGAATTTTAGGCAGGCCCAAAGCCCCATTATGATAGAGTCTGCTCACGAGTAAAATGGGAATAAACCATCAAGGTCCTGTGGTGGGGGGTTGGGGATTGAACCCAGGGGTGTTCTACCTCTGAGCTATACTCCCAGACCTTTTTACTTTGAAACAGGGTCTTGCTAAGTTGCTGAGGCTGGCCTTGAACCTGCAATCCTCCTGTCTCAGCCTCCCAAGTACTGGGATTACCATCAATGTCTTTTCTGGCAATAAAATTCCAGTGTCTATGAAAACTATATGCTGGGAATTATACTGCAATGCACCTAACTCTCCCGAGTCTGACTCATAAAATGGTAGAGGATTTTCTTTCTTTTTTTTTTTTTTGCGGTATTGGGGATTGAACGCAGGGGCATCCTACCTCTGCGCTACGCCCCCAGCCCTATTTTTTATACTTTATTTTGCAACCGGGTCTCACGAGGTTGCGGAGGGCCTCACTAAGGAGGGGGGGAGAGAGAGAGAGAGAGAGAGAGAGAGAGAGAGAGAGCGCGCGCGCTGAGGCTGGCCGCGAACCCAGATCCTCCGGTCTCCGCCTCCCAAAGTACTGGGATTACAAGCGTACGCCACCACGCCTGGCTTGAGGATTTTCTTTAAGAAAGTTTAAAATTATTTCCTGTTATAGCTATTTAAGCCATTTTAAAATGAATAAATAAATACATATGCCATTAAAAGCTGTTATCCATAATTAATGGTCAATAAGCCCTGTCATCAGATGTGTTAGTAATCCAGCAGAGACCCTGAGAACTATCACTTCCAAACACAGTCTCTACATGAGCTCCCTGGTCTACAGGCCTTGAGCTGGGCTCCCTGCTCTGCTCCTCTGCTGTGTGAGGCTCTATGCTGTCAGGGTGCCAGGGTGGCCAGAATCAGGAGCTGAAGGAGAGACCTGGCACTCTGGGTGTGACTCCATTTAACCGATATGCATCACTGCCCCCAGAAAGACTTCCAGTGTGATATGGAAGGTTATATGCTCTTACTTCCACATTTCCACAAGGGCTGGGGATGTAGCTCAGTGGTACAGCACTTGCTAGCTTGCACAGGGCCCTGAGTTCAATCCCTGGTACCACACACACAAAATACAATAATTCCAATGATTTCCTTCTCCTAAATATTTTAATTACTTTGTTGCAGTATAACTTTCATACCAAAAAATGCATAGATCTTGTTTGGTTCAAAAAATTTTGTCAGCTGCACACACCAGTCTAACCACAACCTAAACAAGATAGAGAACGTTTCCATCACCTAGAAAGATCCCTCAACCCCCTTTCTTGTCAGCTACAAAGCCTACCCTACACCTGTGACTTCCACCGCCAGAGGCTAGGTTTTCCTGTTCCTGGATGCATGTGCCTGTTGCCTGTGAGTATTAAATATGCAGTATGTATTGCTCACGAGCCTGGCTTCTCTCACTTGGCATAATGTCTGTGAAATTCATCCACATTGTTTTAGGCATCAGTCATTTCTTTTCATTGTATTCCATTGTACCAATGTATCAGGATTTGTTTATCCATCTACCTTTTGATGAGCATCCGGGCCACTTCTAGTTTTTAACTACAGATAAGACCACTAGGGACATCCTTGCGCAAGTCTTTTAAAGACTGTCCTCAGCCAGGCATGGTGGTGCAAGCCTGTAATCCTAGTACTTGGGAGGCTGATACAGGAGGACTGCAGGTTCGAGGCCAGCCTCAGCAACTTAGCGAAGTCCCTCAGCAACTTAGTGAGACCCTGTTTCAAAATAAAACAAAACAAATAAATAAAAAGGGGTGGGGTGTAACTCAGAGGTAGAAGACCTCTGGGCTCAACCTCTATTACCAAAAAACAAAAACAAAAATAAAAAACAAAACAAAACTCCTCAAAAATGTTTTCTGAGCCAGGCGTGGTGGTTCATGCTTGTAATCCTAGTACTTGGGAGGAGAATCACAGGTTCCCTGCCAGCATCAGCAACTTGTGAGGCCCTCCGCAACTTAGTGAGACCTTGTTTCAAAATAAAGAATAAAAATAGGGCTGGGGGTGTAGCTCAGAGGTAGAATGCCTCTGGGTTCCATCCCCAGTACCACATACAAAAAAATGTTTTCTGATAATTCTATTAGACACAAATAATTCTTTTTCACTTAAGTATTGTTTATTTTTAAATAACTTTATTATAATTATTAGCACATACTAATTGTATAGAATGTTTTATTGTGACATTTCATACATGTGTATAATGTGCTTTGCTTGTATCCACCCTCCTTATTCCTTTCTCTTACTCCTACTCCTCTGGTCTCCTTCCCTGATAGATCCCCTACTTTCATGTTATCTCTTGTTATTTTTCTAGATTCCACATATGAAAGAAAACATGTAATACTCGTCTTTCTGCATCTGGCTTATTTTGCTTAATATGATGATTTATAGTTCCATCCATTTTCCTGCAAATGACATGATTTCATTCTTCTTCATGGATAAATAATGCTCCATTGTATATACCACATTTTCTTTATCCGTTCATCCACTGATGGGCACCTAGGCTGATTCTATAACTTGGCTAGTGTGAATTGTGCCACGATAAACTTGTAGGTCTCTCTACAGCAGGCTGACTTTTGGTTCCTTGGGGCATACACCCAGGAGCAGTATGACTGGATCGTATGGTTTTAGTTGCTGAAGAACCTCCATACTGTTCTCCATAGTGGCTGTGCTACCTTTTACACTCTCACCAGCAGGTATAAAGGGCCTTCCCTCCACACCCTCCCCAGCATTTGGCTCCTGTTGTCTTGAAAACAGCCATTCTGACCGGGGTGAGATGGGATCTCGTGTGGTTCTGTTTGCGCTTCCTTGATGACTAAAGACATGGAGCATTTTTCATTTGTTTATTGGCCATTTACGTTTCTTCTTTTGATAAATTAGACACAAATAACTCTTTAGGGGTAAGAGATTCAAACCTTTTATATTTAGTTGTGAAAAGCATTTAAAAAAAAACGTTTTTAATATTATGTCTCATTCTGAAGTACACCACTAACCAGGAACAGGGATTGACAACTACCACTGTGAGTCAAATCCTGTCCACCACCACATTCTCTCTCTCTCTCTCTTCCCCTCGCTTTTTAAACTATTTTTTACTTTGAAACAGGGCCTCACTATGTTGCTGAGACTGTCCTCAAGCCTGCGATCCTTCTGTCTCAGCTCCCCAAGTCCTGGTATTACAGGCGACTGCCACTACACCTGGCATCACCACGTTCGCATAAAGAACATTTTATTGGAAACCAGCCACGCCCTCTTGTTCACATATGGTCTACTGCTGTTTCTGCACTCCAAGGGCAGAGCTGAGTAGCTGCAAAGTCTGGAGTATAGTCAGCCCTCAGTTATGGGGGACTGTTTCCAGGACCCCTACAGATATCAAAATCCACATAAAATAACATAGTGTTTGCATACAATCTACACACATCCTCCCACATATTTTAACTTGTCTCTAGATTATTTATAATACCTAATACAATGTAAATGCCATGTATATAGTTATTATATTGTACTGTTTTTTTTTTTGAGGCGGGGTCTCACTCTATTGCCCATCCTGGCCTCAAACTTGTGGGCTCACAGGAGCCTCAGCCTCCCTGGTAGCTGGGACTACAGCTGTACACCACCGTGCCCGGCTGTCCTGTGTTGCTCAGGGAATGATGACAGGAAAATATGTCTGTACCTGTTCAGTACAGAAATTTTGTTTCTGCAAATCACAAACCCAGTTTACAGTGTGTAGGTTTACATGTTCCCTAAGGGTAGGAAGGTCATTTTTATTTTAAAGGAAATTTCTCTACCAGCTCTGACCCAGGTAAAAATCCACAAAGAGAATAAGTAACTCCAGTGCTGGATGAAGAAGGAAATAAGCAATACTGTTAATAAAAATCTGACAATGTGTTTTTTTCATGATGCAGAGTGAAATGAGGTGACTGACCTCTATAAAATACACCAGTACAATAGGCCTTACCTTCTCATCTTCAAGATATTCAATGTCTGCCGTGTTATAGCCATCTCTGTGGCGGTGGCTTAGCACTCTGAATCGGCTAATTCCAACCGCATCCACAACGGAACTCCCATCAGGAAAAGTTCTAACATCCTTTATCTCCAGCATGCAGCCATACTCTGAAATCCTGAAAGGATGGTTTGGAAAAACTAGTGTGATTTTAAGAATGCAGAAGGTCTTAATTTTTCCCTAGATGAAAGTTTGAATTTTAGAAGGCTTATGAAAACAAACTAAGCACAGGGTGCCTCCACATCAGACCAGCAAGGTTTATTTGCCAGACAACCCCTGTGGGTAACCTCTGTCGAATGTTCACCTGGAGGCAGTGGCTGCTGGTGGGAGAGGACTTGGGCCTCAGCAGTTCAAACGAGCTAGTGCTTTGGAGGGGCATGAGCGGGAGGAAGAGAAGGAATCTTGGACGTGGCTCCTCAGCCCCCCAGCCAGGCCCATCAGGGGCAGGAGGAGCGCTGCTCAGACTCTCTGCTCCCTCCTCCCTCTGCTCCTGGCCCCAGTGCTCACCTAGCCCACACTGATGCCACAGCGCAGGTCACACACACCCGCCATGCTGGCACAACCAGTGGGAACGCTCCTGTCTGGCCTCTCTGCAGCTGGACCCTGCTGACCTGCTGCTGAAACAACACCTCTGCTGCTCTTTCTCGCCCTCTCTGACCAATGTGGCCCTTCACAGCACCCTTCCTCAGCCTGCCCCCAGATGGCGTCCGTGGCTGCCTCTATCCTCACTCCACAGCTCTCTCTGGGTTTGTGCCCACACTCACTATTATAGCTGTCATCTGCATCCTAGTGATACTCATCACGCTCAACTGCCACATACCAAGTACTGCACAGTACCTTATAGTACTACTCACTCGAGCCTCACAAAAGCACAGACACTTAGAGAAATTAAACAGGTATCTTAGGTCACAATAAGATTCAACGTCAAGATTTGAACTGTCACCTATAGGGCACTTTTTACTGAGTAGTTTTGTCTTTTTCACAAAATTATATATAAATCTGGAGTCCAAATATGAGCTGATCCACTTTTTATCTCTATATTCTGTTTCATTGCTCTGTGTGTTATGGCTCACCACTTTGATATCACAAAAGTGTTCTCCCATATGCTCAACTGGTTTCTTCAAAACTATCTTTTGTTTTTCCACATTGATTCTAAAATCAGCTTGAGCAAGTTCGTGCTTTAAAAAAAATAAACTCCTGGGACATTGATTGAAATTACTTGGTTTAGACTAATTTGGGTAGAAATGGCCTTTCTATGACATTGAATCTTTGCATTCATGAACCTGGTATTTCTCTCCATTTATTTAGAGCTTCCTGACTATCTTTCTATCTTTCAAAAAATTTTTTAGAATTTTCTACATGAAGGTCCTATGCACTGTGTGTGTGTATGTGTGTGTGTGTGTGTGTGCGTGTGTGTGGTACTTGGGATTGAACCCAGTGGCATTCTATCTCTGAGCTACACCCCAGCCCTATTTTATTTTATTTTTTTTTAATTTTGAAACAGGGTCTAAGTTGCAGAGGGCCTTGCTAAGTTGCTGAGGCTGGCTCCGAACCTGCAACCCTCCTGTCTCAGCCTCCCAAATACTGGGATTATAGTAGTGCGCCACCACGCCCAGCAGCATGTTTTTATAAAAGATCTGTCTCTATGGTGGAAACTGCTGGGTGGCCTTAAAAACCCATTTTCCCCTTGACCTGGGCACATGAGCTGACTCTATTCCCAGCCTCCCTGGCAACAGATATGAGCATGTGCCTCTTCCACCAGCTAGCACCAGATGTGTTGACTCCATCATGACCATGCACAGTTGACGACAACCCAAGGGACAAGAAGAGACCCAAGTTTCCAAATTAGCCCATAGAGGAGAGGGGCCTGCTGACTTGCAACACCCTCCTTAGACAACTGATAGGAAACAAAGAGAGGCAGAGACCAGTGCCATAGGTTCTTCTAAGGCTGAAAATTTTACGGCTGTGGAAATAGAGAATATCGTCGTGGAAGATGTTGCCATTTTTCTAGACCTGAAAAGTCAGACTGGATTTGTTTTTATTTAGGTGGGCTAGAAAAGAATTGAAGGGAGTCAGTGATGGGCAAGTACCATGTGATGGACCAGCAAGTGTGATGGCTGAAAGGGAGGAGCAGGGCGAGGCTAGAAAGGACGGGTTGCGTTATGGGTGCCTTTAAACTAATGCTTTCTGGTATAATGGGAGCCAATGGGTATTTTCAAGCACCATCCTAAAAGGCTTTTTCAAGAAAAAGACAAAGTAGGCACTTAATTAGGACCGTTGGAATGCTGATAACTCTTACCCTGCATGCTCAGCAGATAAACACATGCCAAATCGTTTGGTGCCTGTTTCCATACATCTTCTTATCATAAGCCGATAGCGGGGCTCAAAGACGTGGAGTGGGCAGGGAACCGTGGGGAAGGCCATGGCACACACAAAGATGGGCACGTCTCTGGTCAGACTGTGGAGCAAGGGGAAACATTAACTTAGACAGGTGAGCTGTTAGGAACAGAAGGGTAGAGTAGTCACCAAAACAGCAAATGCTAGTTAACCTCTATTCTCCCATCTACAGAACAAAGCCTCCAACCCGACAAGGTGTTAAGTGGGGAAGAAAAGCCAAAGACTGTAACATGAGGAAGCTCCCTGCTCGTCCAGTTTCCTGTCAATCTGTCCTATTTAACTGGATGAGCTGTATTACCTCACTTCAAAATGTTACAGCTTTTTGCCCCTCGAAAATTCTGATCAAAGCAAAAAATACATGGTAAAGGCAATGAGTTTTAAACAGAAGAGTGGAAGAATGGCAAGATCTCTACTAAAACACAAAACTTGAACTATTTGTGTTTTCTTCCCCCTGTGGTACTGGAGACTGAACCCAGAGGCAGTCTACCTGAGCTACACCTGCAGTCCTTTTTTATTTTTTGTTTTGAAATGGTCTAAGTTGCTGAGCCTTGAACCTGTGATCCTCCTGTCTCAGCCTCCCAAGTACTGGGATTACAGGTGTGCACCACCACACTTGGCTTGACCTGGTTTTAAAAGATGAAAAACTGTCAAACTTGATCTAAGTCTCAACCCTTGGTACTGCTTCTTATTCTATATACTTTGCCTTTTCATTTTTGAAAAATTCAGTATCATACTTCTTTAGATAGAAAAAGCAACTACATTACTTGTAATGCACACTTTTAAAATATTTCTTACAATTCCCTGCAATTAAATTTCCACAAATATCTTACAATTAGCATTTTTTTCCCATTTGTAAACCAATAAATTTCTCTGTTCCAAAAAGAACAGAAGCTGAGGTATGGTGAGGTTAACCAGGATTTTCTTTTCTTAATCTGGATTTAGAAACAAGTGCACAGACTAAGTGCATACTTACTTTGACAGCTCTGTCATTTCCTCATCATAAATCCTCTTCCTGTCAGACAATTCCTCTGACAAAAATCGGAATATTAATTCTTCAGCCAGAATAGTTACATTAAAATTTCTGCTTGCCAGCAACTGTAGCAAGAAAAACATTAAATGATACCATATGTCAATTAATTCTCAAGGACAAAGCCTCCCAATCTAAAGGGACAGAGAGAGGTGGAGCCTCTGGGCAGACAAGGAGCATGCCCGTGCAGTTGGCCGCCACCTGTCAGAGGAGGCCCCTCCACTGGGGGAACAGGGCAGGAGCAAGTGCTCACAGGGGAATGCCAGGACTGACGGCATCTGTACATTCAGTCCAGTGTCATCATGTTAGAGGAAAGGTCGAATGGATGAGTTCCTGTTGGCTGGTGAAATGAGCCAAAGATGTTGCTGCAACTGATTGAGACCTAGAATCTCGACCTTTGGCAATGACCCTGTCTGAGAGCCGCCACGACAGGGTAACTGGGAGAAACCAGTTCACTCCCTGAACTGCCTCATGATTGTCATTATTAATGACATAGTGTTTCACAACTTATATTTTATAAACTGCTAGTTTGTGATGCCCTTTAATTGAAGAGTAATGCAATAAAACTGCCTTTATTGGCACTATGTTCACCCAACTTCTGCAGATACTTACAGAACTCATGTTTCATATTCCCGATAATGCATGTGAGGGAGTCTAAGCCATAAAGTCACTCCTGCTTCACAGAAAGATCAAATTACGACTTTGGATTTTAGTTGTTGTATTATATTCTAATTTCTGGAACACTGGTAATCTATGCATAGCTTGCATGTAACCACTCGCTCATGCATTCAACAAGGATTTGTTGAGGCTCTAGTATGTGTGTGGGTCCCCGGAAATACAGTGAAAATAAGAGAGATGAAGTCTCTGTCCTTTAGGAGCTTATACTTTTAGTGCCAACATCCAGTACTACTTTTTCACATGACCCCCTACAAAGCAGAATTTAACATGGAAATGAATAAAAGGTCTGTATTACAAATGGTGACCACCCAGTGTGTATCTTACTCTCATGAGTATGGGCCAGCCCGTCTCCAGGCCTCCTGGCTCAGGAAAGAACAGGTGCAGTAAGACACCAGGGCAGATGCTTCTGTTAGCTGGAAGTGAAAGCAATACCAGGGGGGAGCAACCACCTAAGGAAACATCTACACAGACTCACAACATGCCCACCGTCATGACACATGGTATGTAGCACAAGAATTGACATCAATAATTCAGCACCCATTTGAGCTAAAAACACTCAGAAGAAATTAGGGACAGAAGAAACTTACCTCAACATCATAAAGACAATATGTGACAAACCCAAAGTCAACATCATACTGAAGGTGGAAAAACTGAAAGCATCAATATTCAGTTTGTGACCTTCCTTAGTAGTTAGATATTCTTTAAATACTTTTGACCAAGTACAGCAAACTTTAAATATCTAGATCTAAGAATTAGATCTTAAGCATATAAGATAGCAATAAACTCAACATTTAGCTTGCTGTATTCTGGACTTTAACAAAATAATAATAAAATGCATTTATCAATAAAAAATATGAATGACATTCTTCACAGAACTAGAAAACAGTCCTACAATTCATATGGAAGAAAAAACGACCCAGAATAGCCAAAGCAATTCTGAACAATAAGAACCATGCTGGAGGCATCACAATGCCCAATGTTATGATTTGGCTGTGGAATGCTCCCCAGAAAAGAGCATGTGTTGGCAACGCACCAATATTCAGAGGTAGGGCATGGCTAGAGGAGGTGGTCACTGGGGGAGTGGTCCTGAGAATGATATCTGTCCCTGGCTGCTGCCTCTCTTTCTCTCTCTCTGCTTCCTGGCTGAGGTAAGGTGAGAACGGCTTTTCCTCCTCCTCTATGCCCTAAGGCCCTGCCACCTCAGTTTCTGCCTTGGTGCTGGTCAAACATGAGCCAAATAAACCTTTCTTCCTCTAAGTTGTGCCTGTCAGGTATTTTGGTCACAGCAATGGAGAGGCTGAGCAAAACACCCAACTTTAAATTATACTATGGAGCTATAGTAATAAAAACAGCATGATACTGTCATAAAACAGACTCACAGACCAGTGGAACAGAAGATACAGGGTCAAATCCACACAGTTATAACTAGCTTGTCATTGATAATGGTACCAAAAACAAAGGTCGGAGAAAAGGTAGTTTTTTCAACAAATTATGCTGGGAAAATCAGATATCCATATGTAGAAGAATGAAATTAGATCTCTCTCTCTCTCTCTCTCTCTCTCACCCTGCACAAAAGTCAAGTCAAAGTGGATCAAAGACCTGGGAATTAGGCCAGAAACTTTGCAACTGCTATAAAAAAGCATAGGACCAACTCTTCAACATATAGACACAGACAGCAACTTCCTCAATAAGACCCCTAAAGCTTAGGCAATAAAGCCAGGAATTAATACATGGGATGACATCAAATTAAAAAGCTTCTAGCCGGGCATGGTGGTGCACGCTTGTAATCCCAGTACTTGGGAGGCTGAGACCGGAGGATCTGGGTTCGCGGCCAGCCTCAGCTACTTAGTGAGGCCCTCCGCAACTTAGTGAGACCCTAGGTGTCCATCAATAGATGAATGGCTAAAGAAAATGTGGTGTATATTACAGAGTGGAGTCTTAGTCATAAAGAAGAAAAATTACATTATTTACAGGAAAATGGATGGGATTGTGGGATATCATGCTAAGTGAGACAAGTCAGAATCAGAAAGTCGGGGCCCACATGCTTTCTTTTGTGGAAACTAGAAAAGGAAAGGAAAAAAAAGGAATCTCGTGAAAATTAAGAGAGAGACCAGTAGATTAGTGGAAGAGGATTGGGGAAGAAAAGAGGGGAGAGAAAGGAAGGAATCATTAAGAAGCTTCCCTGTGGGCCCTAAGCGTTACTGGCTTTGATTGCAACTAATGACAGTGAAAACTGACGGCTGGCAAGGGCATTAAAGAGGCTTATGAGCAGTCAGAGTGATAGGGTCTTCAGTCCTATACAAAACTCTTGTGAGGAGGTCCGGAGAGTACCCCTGGCACACACTAACCACATCGGAATGTTATGTGAACCATTTATAATGAACATATTATAAGGGGTCAGTAATGTCAGCTATTTTCAACCTGTTACTTATTTTTTATCTATCTCAACTATGACTTACTCCAGAAAATTTCCTTGAAATTTAGCTATTTCTGCATCTAAACTTTCCTTGTATGTTTTTCGATTAATCAAGGAGGTAGGAAATGACCTATTTTTGATTAAAGAAATCTTTCTTTAACTGGATGGTAGAAGCAAAGCAGACATGACATGACATCTATTTCAGGATGAGAGAGGGCGCTGCCTTGCTGTCTCGCAAGCTGAACTTACTTCCGACAGTCTGTCTTTGCACAGGGGACACTGTGGGGCGTGGTCAAGGCTGCGCTCCAGGCATTTCAGGCAAAATGTGTGTCCACAGGGAGTAGTGACAGGCTCAAAGAGCAACCTGGAAAGAAAGATACGTGCTTTCAGCAAGATATGTCCAAAAGAGACTTTCAAATAGTTTATGTTTTATAAAGATGCCTTACACAATTCCCTAACTGTTCTGCGAATCATGTATATCCATTTCCACCTTCTTCATCAAATTTTTTAGAAAATAAATCAGTTATTACTCAGGTATATGCAATTTCCTTCATAAAAAGCCCATTCCATTTAGGTATAAGACTCAGGAAAGCTAAATGTTTTAGCGAGCTGCGCAGACTCTAAGCCATCCTACCTCATGCACAGGGCACACTCAAAGTCAGCTGCTTCGATGCAGAGCTCTGGGCCTCCTTTCCTAGTGTTCACGCTCCTTTGAGGGGAGGAATCTGTATCTGGAAAATTTAGAAATGTTTTCATTAACACCAATCTGAATTACAGCTAATGAATGTACTTCCTCTGGGTGCAATGTGTGACGCGCAAGTAACAAACCATGAGCAGGAAGTTCCCTGTCCAGGGAGCAATCGGCACAGACTGCCAGGTCCAGGACACAGCCGAGGGGGGTGGGCGTGGGTAATGACCGCAGGGGTGATAGTAGAAGCCTCAGGTGCAAATGGGGGTACGGAATAAAAATAAGGGGAGGTGGAAGCACCCTCTGTACTGAGTAAATATTTTTTTTCTGAAAAGGAGGTGGTAAGCCACTAAGTTTAGGAATATATGGTATATAGTGGTAATTTATCTGGACAATAAACAAGAACAAAGGCTATAAGCACACCTAAATCTTCTCTGCTTTTTTCAAGTTTGAAGTCCTTGTAGGATCAGCCATCTAAAATGCTCTACAGTTTCGAGCAGATATTTCATTACTGATTTTACCTGTGTAAAAATCTTAAAAATACATTAAATACTAACATTCTATCCCTCAGGATCACACCACCTTATGACAGAAGAGCTTACTGACCTTTCCTGGGAATTTTCCCAGGGGCAGAGAGTTCACATTCATCCTCCTCGTCGCTTGGAAGCTGTCTCTTTAAACCAGTGCTGGGCGTTACTGGAAATATACTTTCTAATACTTTTTTATCCTCTTCAAAGTGTAGACCCAGTACAAAATATAAAACTGAAGAATTGGCATTTCTCAGTGCATCAGATTTGTCAGATGGATTCTGGTTAAGTAGGAAAAAAAATCCTGAATATTCAAGAAATCACAGCATAAGAGGAAAAAATCATGCAGTAACCTATCTTAGGAAATCTCTGGAAAAAGAGGGCTTATACTTTTCCCTTATAATCAGTTTGATTTATCAACTAATTAAGAGGAGCTTTGTATTTTTCATGGTAAAATACAAGATAATTTCTTTCTGAGAGTCAGTGAACACCAATCTTCATATATAACATATGCACGCAAGATATATAAATCATATATCATGTATTCAAATCATCCTTTTGCTTTCTTTGCTCCAAGCCAAAATAATTTCAGGTCTCCTGATGTTTGAGGTTATTTGGAAATATTCCAAAGTTTCTGTCTTTCAATCTTTGATCAGTTTCATTATTTTCATTGTCAAGTTTCAACTCTCAGGTTGAGGAGCTACGACTGCTCCTGAGAAACACTTGTAACCAAGTGAATGCCACCATGTCTGAATAACTTGTGAAACGTTTCACATGAACCAATTACGTAAAGCTCAAGAGAAGGCTGACGGACACATGCACTTCATACCTCGCAGCTCCCTGCGCTACCTCCTTCTTCCTGAGGAGGCTGCGGGCTCACGCGGCTCTGACACGAAGCCTTCAATCTGCTTTGGGCAGCAGATGTCACATTTTGGTACACATTTTCTGAAGCTGGAAAAAACACCTCACACATTACCTATAAAATTGTCGAGAACAGAAAGAGATATTTTAAGACACGTTTGGAAATATATATATATATATGTATATATATATATGAGTATAAATATATAAAGATTCAAAGGAAACTGAGGACAAATAGGCCTAAAAGGTCAAAAATAATAATTACCTTATTCCAATGGCCAACCTTTTAAAGTTCAAACATTTTTTAAACCACAGTCAATGTTTTAAACATTTTAGGTTCTAATCCCTTTATATCTTGATCTTACCAATGATAAACTATAAGCATTACAACTTCCTTTAGTCTGGTTCTTCCTTTTCCACTACATACAATCTCTCCTAAAATTCTCACAGATAAGAGGGAGGAATATGTGGTATAGAGGTTGCAGGGGATCCGAGATTAGGTCTAAGCTGGGATCATCCACAGGACTGAGATCTTTCTAGAGGACAGCTCTACTCATGACAGGACCAGCAAAGCCAGCAAAGCTACCTGACAAAGAACTTTAAAGGAAGAGAAAGTAAAGGTCCAGAATTCTGGTTCAAGAACTATGGACTAGCCCTGAGAAGTAGGGGGATGAGTGCCAGTTAGGAACTGTGGCTGACACCCAGGTGGTCTCAGCTGAATTCAAGGACTTGAAGGAAAAATGACAGACTGAGTGAAACCTGAACAAAGTCCCTCCATTCTTCATGTTTTAAGGCAAGCGTGCCAGAACCCGTGCACGAGTTAGCAGGGAGCAGGAGCATCCCCAGCAGGACACGGTGTCCTCACAGGGCTCTGAGCAGCTTCAGCGAGGATGAATGGCATCAATGGGCCAATGTTGCTTTGGCCTTATCTGTGATAGAAGGTACCAATCACCAGAGACTGCTGGAGGGGGGAAGGCACCACGTCTGAAAAGCACCAGACAGACAAGAATCTGCAAAACCCAAATTCTGGTCCTGGGACCTTTGTGCACATTGCTTCACCTGAGCTTGGGTAGCTTTCTCACAATGCTGGTATGAGAATCAGTTCAGATAGGGCATGTTTTGAGATGCTAAAGAAATGTGCAGGTGGGACAAAGCAGGCAGAGATGGCTGGAACAGCCAACTGAAGAGTCAACATTATTTTGACAAACTGGAATGATGGCCAAAACCAATGAGTGACAACTGAACAGGATCGACAAATACCAATCAACAGCACGAGAAAAGGAATACAAATACTGCTGCAACCTAGTCTTCCCGTTAAACTACATTTCTAATAGGAGTAAACAGTGTGATGATGCCAGGCTAAAAATAAATACGCCCCGATGTATTTACACAGGGAAGACACAACTTCCCTACTGGTGCCTGTTGGCTGTGAATGCTGAAATCTGGAGTACACTAGAACTCATCCAGAGGAAACTCCAGCAACCCTGTTCTAAAAAAGCATGTCTGGCTCAAAGAATGACTTCAGGCAAAGAAAAGAGCAGTGGTCAAATACCTAGTGGTGTGAAGTGTACAAGAAAGAACTGATTCATTCTCTGTTGCTCTAGAAAACAAAACTAGAGCTGATAAGTAGAAATTACAGGGTAAATAGATAATAGATGTTCAGAATAGAAAAACCACTGGCATAAAAACAAAAACTCCTGGTCACTAGAGGTGCTAAGTAAAAACCCTGTACTTACTGTCCAGGCCTTTAATAGGATAGACTCCTACATCAAGTGTGCTTGATCATGAGTAAAAGAGCGGATATTTCTGCATAGTGCTGGTGAAGCTGTGCTGAAAATTACAGGCCAACCTACATAGCCAAATTGACATATTTTAAATACATCAGAATGTCCTTATAGGGCTTCTACACAAACCATAACCCTTGAAACTATAAATGCTAAGAAAAACCCCTTTGCTTCCCCAGCTTCATACAACAACTATGCCTCACCTCTTGTTTCAACTGAGATGTGTGTCTACCGTCCCACAAAAGCTTCTGCTGTATCCACGGATGAAAATGCAAAATGCCAATAGAAGTTATCAAATGCATGGACTTTATCATTATTACTGTGTGTTTTTAGTTACATTGTCATGAACATTCAGAATAATACTTCTTGTTTATTTTGAATGCAAGAGTTGTCCAGCATGGACACAAAGGCTATTTAAGACTTTAGGAGAAAGTCATTTAACAGAAATCATACCTTCTGTACTTCTTTCTTCATTGAGTTACATTCAGGATTTAAAGCAAGGCAATAGAGAAATTCCCTCAGCACTTCCTGAGTTCTTCCCAATCCAGAAAGAGCCTGTGCCTTTACATGGTGTCCCTGGATTAATCAAAAGACAAAGCATACAGGCATACATATAATTCATATGTGTATATATGTAAAAAGCCCAGTGCGACTAAACATAGTTGAATACGAACAGCTCCGAGAAAGGTATTAGAACTGTTTTTTAACTTCGTATTAAGTAAAACAAACAACCCATCAAGGATGGTTCAAAACCTACTACAGACATTCATTCAAGGTTACTCTTTAGTCTTCGACTATCATGAATTAAGCTGCTGGGAATATTCGCATATGTCCTTGTGTGCATGTGTTTTTTATTCCCTTGGGAAAATATAAGTAAAATTGTTAAGTCTCACAGGAATAATATGATTAACTTTAAAGAAACTGCAAAACTTTCCCAAAGCAGTTGGGTCGTTTTGTATTGACAGACGGGTTTTAGTTGCTGAACATCCTTGGCCACACTTGGTATAGTCAGTCTTTTTAATTTAAGTCCTCTAGAGTTTGCAGTGGTACCTCACTGAGGTTTTAACTTTCATTTCCCTGGTGACTAATGATGTAGAACATCTTTTCTTGTGTTTATTTGAAATTCACATGTCTTCCTTGGTAAATATCTGCTCAAATTCCTTGCCCATTATGTGATTAGGTTGTTTGACTTACTACTGAATTGGTAAGATTTTTTATTTATGCTAAATACAACTCCTTTATCAGATATATGCCTTGAAAATATTTTCTCCTATTCTGTTTGCCTTTTCACTTTTGTAACAGTATCTTCAGAAGAGCAGTTTTAAAATTGGATTACCAATTTACCAGTGCTTTTTTTTTTATGATCTGTGCTTTCTGAGTCCTCTTTGTTGATTTATACTCTTACACTTATTTCCTTCCTACTGCTTACCTTGGTTTTAATTTGCTCTTCTTTTCCAAGTTTCTTGATGTAGGAGCTTACATCACTGATTTGAAATGTTTCTTCCTTAATAAGTATCAATCTATTGATACTTGTTTTATCAGGACTGGAGTCCATATGCATTAAAAAGTACATGCATGCTATAATGAATGCAGTGTTTCTGAGGTTCTTTTCATCTTCTTTACTGTTTTTTCTTTCTGTTCTATTTCTATATACCTACCCTCAATTTAACTGACACTTCTGCCATGTACAATGTGCTATTGAAACTCTACAATTTTTAATTTCGGAATTCAATTTTCATCTTTAGTTTCCTTTTTTAGTGCTTCAATTTCCCTGCTGAGATTGCTAATACAAAAATATGTTTTCAACAATTTTTTTGGATATAGTCTTATTTAACTCTTTGAACCTTATATATAGGATGAAGATCCCTAATCCAAAAACCTGAAATCTGAATTGCTCCAAAATACAAAATGTTTCCAGCATTAACATGAGGCCATAAGTGGAAAATTCCACACCATGAAATTTTGTTTCATGTACAAAACTATTTAAAACATTGTATAATTACCTTTAGGCTATGTGCATAAGATTTATATCAAACATAAATAAATATTGTGTTTACAACACTTGGGTCCCATCCCTAAGCTACCTCATTATATATATGCAAATATTCCAAAATTTGAAAATATCCAAAATCTGAAACACTTTTGGTCCCAAACATTTCAGATAAGGGATACCCCACCTGTAACAACCGCTTCAGTCATTTTGTGGTAAATACAATATCTGGGTCCATTCAAAGACAATTTTTATTGACTGTCTCTCACCCTAATCCAACACTTTCCTATTTCTTTGTGTATCTAGTGTTTTTGGCTGAAGCTGGACATTGCTCATGTCGTATGAACCACTCTGAATTTCACCAGGTTCTTCTGAGGCTGACTGAGTTGTTGTAATAGGCAGCTCACCTTCCAGGATTCCTCTGCAGCCTTTGACTCCGTCTCCCCCATTGCACGGAGCTGCTCATATCTCTACCCCATTCTGACTTTCCACAGCTCTTTTATAGGCCTTGCGGTTCTTCCCCTGTGCCTGTGAACTTTTTCAGCAAACCAGGATTTAGCCAGAGTTGGAGCTTACCCACTCTGAGACTTCCCTGTTTGTAGGAGTGTCCCTAATTTCCAGCTGTTCTGTTAGGATGGTATGGATGAAGTGTCTGGACTCTGACACTTCAAGCTTCCTGCCTGAGCTGTGCATGACTAGGAAACAGACCCACTAAACATCAAGATGGGAGATCCTGTCACTCTGTCTCTTAAGAACAGATTTCTAGCTGGTCTCTGCTCACTTTTTACTGTGGCCTCTGCATCTCTCACATGCATGCTCAATTTAGCTGTGAGTCAGAGTTACGCTTTGGATTTGTGTCTCACTGCTCCAGTTTCTGTGCTAAGGAGATTTCTCCTTTTCTACCCCTCCCCTGAGCCACTGGGCATTTCCAGATGGTTTCTGGCCCTGAACTCCTCAAGATTCTGGTACTTGTAGGTGTTCAGTCTGAGGGTATTTCCTACTACTTTTTTTTTTTTTTTTTGGTAGCTGCAGTCATAGGGATGGACAGAACTCTTGCACCCCAAACCTGTGAAATTGCAATTCTTATTCCTTCACTTTTATGTGCAAGTTATTTTTTTTTCTTTTCTTTCCTTTTTTTTTTCTTGGTGCTGGGGATTGAACCCAGGGGTATTCTACCTCTGAGCCACACTCCCAGCCCTTTCTATTTTTTATTTTGAAACAGGGTCTTGCTAAGTTGCTAAGAGTCTTGCTACATAGCTGAGGCTGTCCTTGAACCTGTAATCCTCCTGTCTTAGCCTCCTCCCAAGTACTGGGATTACAGGCATGTGAGCCACCACATCTGACTCATGTGCAGGTTTTTGGGACTAAATTTTCCTCTAGCTTCTGTTTTGGGTTCTTTCCAGTGTCTTTATTCTTTTTTTTTAACTCCAGTTTCTATAAGTTTTTTCTTTTCTGTGTTCACATGACCACTTCATTCCTCTGCTATTACCAAAAGCAAGCCACCCCTTCTTTCCCTTTATTGTCATTTTGAATGGGTCCTTGAGAGGGAAAAGCATGTGTGCACTCCCACTGTCACCTAATAGACTATGTCTCTTATCCCTCTGTCTGTATTAAAATGCCCACGGCACTGGCAGCCACTAGCAGCCAGTAAAGGTCTATTTCTGGTTCCTGTCCTACCTGGCTTCTTCCCATTGTCTTCAATGACATGAATGGGCTGATGGTGACCTGCTTCTATCTCCAGCATCAACATCTCACCTGACATGTTAGCTGTCTAGTCATTACATCACTTACCTTTGAGTTCTCAGGAGAGTTGCCATTTCAAAAGCCATGACAAATGTTTTAGACAACAGATCGTTGGCTTCATCCCTGGGCTCCCTGAAAACCCTCAGATCTGTGATTCACTCACTGAACTCATTATGATGAACATTTGAAATTTTACCAATTTTCAATGGATCCAGCTTTTGTGGCTCTGAATCTTATACAATTTTAAAGGTCTTTTAAGAAAAAGTGTAAAATTATGAATTCAAAGTTGCTGGGGGCCTACCAAACCATCTTCAAGTAAAGGTCCCAGTAGCTTCTACATACCAAAAGTTCCTTGAGAATACTATCTTATATATACAAGGAACTTCACAGTGTAATGCTGTCTACATGTGTGCAGATACCTCAATCAATACTTGCATTCTTGATACCACTATGTGTCAATAAATGTTTATTAATTCAAACTAGTTTTTTTAAATAATTTTAAGTCTTATAGGCTCTGTGCTTGGTAAGATCAAACTGATCATGCACCTACACATACTTCTGCAAGTGGGCAAATACTTTGCTGGTCTTGGCTCATTCAGGTGCTCTAAAAGCTCTGTATCATTAGCCATGAATGTCAGTCATGCCTGGCTGCACAAAAGGGTCGCTCTGATTGAATAAATTACTCTGCTGTGACATTCCCCCAACTGAACCTGGAAGCTGGTTCTGAAAGTACATCCATTGCATTTTCATCATGCTTAGGCAACTGGGTCTGCCCCTAAGTCAACTCAGTTTCTGTCCCCTCCACACCTGCCACTCCAGCTTACCTTCCAGCATCACTTCTTCCCTGGCCCTTGGTTAAAAAACAAACTGGAGCAAACTTCTATCCTTTAGTGTCTTAAAGGTGCAATGTTAGGGTACGTTTTTGCTGAAGTTGTTCTTCACTATGTATTTGTGAAGAATTGGGGTCCACAGATTTGTAATAAACCCAGAAGATAGGACCACAATCTCAAACATTAAACATCCCTTTGCGTCCTTAGAGTTATAATTAGCCATGAGACTTGGTAGTAGGGAAGTCTGTCTCTTGCCAGAGACATACTACCAAGTTTTTAGCTCTAAGAACTATAGTATGGTGAAGAATGTAGCTTCAGAGGGCAATATAGGTCTACTGTCAGTCAGAAACACTACTAATTAATTCATAATTAAGGTTTTGTCATTACTAACTGTGTTAGCTTTTCGTCACTGTCACCAAAACATCTGACAAGAACAACTTACAGGAGGAAAAGTTTATTTTGCCTTGTGGTTTTAGAGATTCAGTCCATAGTTGACTGGCTCCAAGGCAGAAACATCCCAGTAGCAGGGCATGGAGGAGGAAAGCTGTTCCGCTCGTAGATGCCAGGAAACAGAGAGAGCCAGAGGAAGATACCGGGGACAGATACAGTCCCCAAGGTCACACCCCCAGTGACCTACCTCCTCTGACCACACTCTACCTGCTTATAGTTACCACCGAGTAAGTCCATTTAGTAGGGGTGGAAGAGACTGGGAGATGTTGGTCAAAGGATACAAAATTTCAGTTAGATAGAAGAATGCTGAAGAGATCTACTGCATAACATGGCAAATAGAGTTAATGACAATGTATGGCATTCTTAAAAGTTGCTGAGAGTATGTTTTAAGTGTTCTCAGTACAAAAATGATAAGTATGCAAGGTAATGCATACATTTATTAGCCTAAGTTAGCCATTTTATAATACAGACATTTCAGAAGAATATATTATATACCCTAAGTATACACAAATCTTATTTGTCAGCTAAAAATAAAATTTAAAAAGTAGATCAAGGAATAGGAGAAAAGACATAAGAAATTAGAATTGAAAATGTTTTTAAGGAAAGCAAACAAGCAACAAAATGGACTATGGCTTGGTCCAACCAACACTTGCTCCCATCCTTGGGCTCATCCCTAAGGCCAACTTGGAACTCAATTTAATTTGAAAACATTTTGCTTTAAAGGATTTCAGTAAGAAGAAAGAAAAGGAGGCTGGGAGGGATTGATATACACATCTTGTCCATTAACTTGGGTTAGTATCTCTTCAATGTTTGTAAAACAAAGATGATAAAAAGTAATATACCAGTGGGGCATGTTGGCACGCGCCTGTAATGCCAGTACTTGGGAGGCTGAGACAGCAGAATTGAAGGTTTGAAGATAGCCTCAACAACTTAATGAGACCCTCAGCAACTTAGCGAAACCCTGTTTCTAAATAAAAAATAAAATAGGGCTGGGGGTATAGCTCAGAGGTAGAATGCCCCTGGGTTCAATCCCTAGTACCCCCCCCCACACACACACAGAAGTAATACACCAAGAGAATAAATATTTTTAGCTCACAGAGTATACTATAGCCGTTAATTTCGTCTCAAGTTCGTTAAAACTGTATTATTTTTTTTTTGCGGTACCGGGGATTGAACCCAGGGGCGTTCTACCTCCGCACTACACCCCCGGCCCTATTTTTTTTTTTTGTATACTTTATTTTGAAACTGGGTCTCATGAAGTTGCGGAAGGCCTCACTAGGTAGAGAGAGAGAGGGAGAGAGAGAGACAGAGAGAGCTGAGGCTGGCCGCGAACCCGGATCCTCTCGTCTCCGCCTCCCAAAGTACTGGGATTACAAGCGTGCACCACCACACCCGGCTTAAAACTTTAATTTTTCTTAAAGGGGCTTAAATTTCAAAGATTCATTAAAAAGCTATTTTATTCTTAGGCTTCGTAAATTTTGTTATATACAATTTAAGCTATCATTATTAGATTAGAATAGTTCATTTTGTGTCATCAGAAGAAATATTAGACCTTTCCAACAAAAACATGAGACTAAAATTAGTGCAAACTACACACAAAATGTTAACCCATTGACTAACACCATAGATATGCTCATATGTATATTAAGGCCAAACAGCTATTCGTCATTATGTAATCTTCCTATTTAAATATTTCCTTTTCAGCTCTTCATTTAAGAGTTTTATAAAATTTGATGGTTTGATTTGCATATTTTTCAGTGCACAAAGCATACTATTCAACTAAATATTTATTAAGAGTAATCTCAATTAGTGTTTCCTTTTTTGGGGGGGGGGTACCGGGGATTGAACCCAGGGGCGTTCTACCTCCGCGCTACACCCCCGGCCCTATTTTTTATACTTTATTTTGAAACCGGGTCTCACGAAGTTGTGGAGGGCCTCACTAAGTAGAGAGAGAGAGAGACAGGGAGAGAGAGAGAGAGAGCTGAGGCTGGCCGCGAACCCAGATCCTCCGGTCTCCGCCTCCCAAAGTACTGGGATTACAAGCGTGTGCCACCACGCCCGGCTTTCAATTAGTGTTTCTTATCAACTCCAGTTGGAGACTGGTCTTTTAAGTTGGATAATTTAAGTCTAAATTTGGACTACTGTGATTTGGAGGAAATATACACTGTCTACAAGCACCTAATCATAATTATGTTGCTGTATTCTTAGGAAAATATCCATAAACTCACTTTTATCATCTCTAACGCCAACAAATATAAACTACCTTAGTCAAGAGTGGCTCCTTCTCACACACAGTGTTGGCATCCTGCAGAGCTTGCTCGTAGTTCTTCATGGATATGTTTAACTCAGCACGCAGTAGCAACAGTGGGGTGTCATCAGGGGCTGAAAGACAGAAGGAACACGAATATGTAAAAATGACTGTCAAATATATATGTGATGGTGAGGAACGGAGAATGGCCCAATGTCATTTAAAAATCCAATGAATTGACACTTGTGGCAAGAAAAACTGGACAGAGTTCCCTGGGAACAGAAAAAGCGAATCGCAACACTCCTCAGAGGCTACTTATTCAAGGCGATGCGGGGCTAAGTGAAGTCCACAAGTCTTGAGTGTGCATCTTGAACTTCTACAGGTGTACCCTGCGACCACTGCCCACCTGAGGTTCCCTTGTGCACTGTCCCAGGTAGCAGACGCTCCTAAGGGAAACCACCATTCTCACCTCTGTCACTACAGATGGCTTGAACACCGTTCAGGTACTTAAGAATTCCAAGGAATTTATTAGTTATATAAATCGATTGTTTTAAAGTTTTGTTTTCTGTTTGTTCTTTGCTTACAGTTATTGTTGATTTTTCTATACTGACCTTGTATTCAGCACTTTTGATGATTTGCTTGTCATTTCTAATAGATCTAATAGATTTTCTTGGAGTTTCTCTGTACACCAACATGTCATCTACAAAAACTAACAGCTTTCTTTCACTTTCCAATCTTATTGCCCTTTTATTTTCTCATTGCACTAGCTTGAATCATAGGTACAATGCTGAGCTGCAGTAACAATAATGAACATCCTTGTCACTTTCCCTGTGGTGGGAAAACATTCATTATTTCATCCTCCATTATGACAGTTGCTACAGGTTTTGTAGATAGCCTTTAGCAAATTAACAAAGTTCTCTTGTATTCCTAGTTTCCGAGAGCATTTAAAATGGAAGGTAAGAATGTTCTCCTTTTTTTCTGTGAATGTGGTGAGTTGCTCTGGTTGATTTTCAAGGGTTCAACAAAACTTAGCCTTCTACTTGACTGAGATGTGTTGTCCTTTTGGGATATCTCTGGATCCAATTTCTTAATATTTTGTTTGGCATTTTTAAAACTATGTTCATAAGAAACGTCGGACTGTATTTTTCCTGTCATAATTGATCCTTGCTTTGCCTTTATTTTCCTCTTTCTTTTCTTTGGGTTCAATTTGCTTTTCTTTTTCTAGCAGCTTGGACTGAGGCCCAGAAAATCACTGGTTTTTAATTGTTCTTTGGAGTGCAGGCATTTAAGGCAATACTTTTCAGCACTGCTGCAGTGGTGTCCCCAGTTCTTTTGCATTTTCACTATCATTTAGCTAAAATATTTTCTAATTTTCATTGTGATTTCTTATTTGACCCATAAGTTATGGTTGGAAGGCCTCCAAAACTCATGTTGAAACTTAATTGCTATTTTATCATTATTGAGAGGTGGGGCCTTTAAGAAGTGAGGAGGCCATGAGGGCTCAAGAGTGGTTAGTTACCAAGGAAGCGGCTTTGTTATAAAAGTGAGCTCTTCTGTGTGCCCCAGGCCCTCTCTCTATGCGATGCCCTCAGCTATGTCATGACACGGCAAGAAGGCCCTCACTAGATGCCAGCCCTTTGATACTGGGCCTCCCAGCATCCAGAACTGTGGGAAACAAAGTTAAGCTCTTTATAAAGTACCCAGTCTGTGGTATTCTGCTGTAGCAGCAGAAAAAAACTAAAACAAGTTATGTTAAAATGTATTGCTCAGTTTCCAAATATCTGAAGATATTCTACTTATCTACTACTTTAGTTTAAGGCCAGTTATGTGTCCACAATGTTCAAAGAGTATATACTGTCTTACTTCAGTCTTTTAACATTTATTGCAACTTATTTTATGGCCTAACCCAGGGGTTGGTAAACATAACCAGAGTCCAAACCCAAAACACTGCCTAAGGTCACGCAAACTTGAATAGTTGATGTTTTCTGTAGTAGCTGTATGGGTGATGTCTATTAATTAAACCAAAATGCTGTAGTATGTTGTTTCAATCTATATACTTGCCTATTTTCCTATCTTTATGTTATCAGTTACTAAGAATTTTATTCAAAATCTCTCTCCTTTGGTTTTGTCACCTCTTTCTCTGGGTATGTGTATATGTACATACATACTGTTAGATGGAAACAAATTTAGGAATAATCTTTTTTTTTCCTGTTGAACCAACCCATATATCATAAACATCTCCATCTATCATGATACTCCTTACCCTTAAGAACACTTGAACTGACAGCTATTTTTGCCATATCAGGATTCTTTTTGTCTGTCTTTGTATAGTATCATTTCCTATCCTATTAACTTCAACCTTTTAAAAAAAATTTTTTTTAAGACAGGCGTGGTGGCACACGCTTGTAATCCCAGTACTTGGGAGGCTGAGACCGGAGGATCCAGGTTCACGGCCAGCCTCAGCTACTTAGCAAGGCCCTCCACAACTTAGTGAGAACCTGTTCCAAAATAAAGAACAAAAAATAGGGTTGGGGGTATAGCTCGGAGGTAGAATGCCCCTGGGTCCAATCCCCACTACCGCAAAAAAAAAAAAAAAAAAAAAAAAAAAAAAATTGTGATACTGGGGATTAAATCCAAGGCATTCTACCTGTAAGCTACACCCCCAGCCCTTTTTATTTTGAAATCAGATCTTGCTAAGTTAGCACTCACTGGCCTTGAACCTGTGAGCCTCCTGTCTCAACCTCCCAAGTACTGGAACTACAGGCACACACCACCATTCCTGGCTAACTTCAACCGTTTCAGTGTCCTTATCTCTAAATTTTGTCTCATGTGTAAACAAAATGGAGCTATGCTTTGTTTAATCCAATCTACCAATATATTTCTTTCATGAAATATTCAGACCACTTACAATTTAATGCAAACTAAATCCTCATATTTCTGTTCCTTTTCTAGTCATCCCATTTATTCTCTGCTGCTTTATTCTTCCTGTTCACTTTCTTTTGGATGAGTCAAGTACTTAATACTTTATGATAGGTTTCAAGTTTTACCTTTTTTATTCTTTTGGTAGTTACTCAAGACAGTATAACTTGATTACTCAAGACAGTATAACTTGATTTATCAGTACACTTTAAATTAGTAGTTTCACCACATCTAAAGCAGTGCACAAACTGACTGTAACTTTATTTACCCATCCTGGCTTCATGTTATTGCCATATGTCTTACTTCTATATATGCTATAAATACCACAAAAATTACTTTCATTTTAAAGAGTCAATATTGACTAATATCTATTTATACAGCTACCCTTTCTGTCTCATTCCTTCCTTTAGTCCCATGCCTCCGTGAGCATCATTTTCCTTTAGTCTTTCTCTCAGCTTTTCATGTAGTGCAATTCTAATGGCAATAAAATCCTTCAACTTTATTTCTTCAGCTTAAAGCATCTTGATTTTGCCTTCATTTCTGAAAGGTATTTTCGGCTGGGCAAAGAATTCCAGATGGGCTTTATTTTTTCTTTCAGTACTTTAAAGATCCTTTTCCATTATCTCCTGCCTTCAATTGTTCCTTTGAAGGAAATAGGTCCTGTCTTCTCTAACTGCTTTTAAATTTCTTGTCTTTGATTTCCCGTAGCTTGACTCCAGTAGATGTGGTTTTGTGTGTGTGCGTCCATGTGCTTGCGCTTATCCTGTTGGGCTTACTGAGATTCTTAATCTGGTAAGTTAAAATTTTTAATCAACTTCTGAAAATTCTCAGCCATATTTTCTTCAAATATTTCTCTTGACTCTTCCCCCTCTCTCTTCTTCTGCACTGCAGTTCCAATTTCAGAGATTTTATAACTTTTGTCTGTTTCCCACATGTTTTCTCTGCTCTGTTTTATTCTCTTTCTTTCTGTAATTCAGTTTGGATATTTTCTATTGTCCTGTTTCTGAGTCTTTTCATCTCAACTTCTGATATGTGCAGTCTGTTTTTTAACCCATCTAATTAATTCCCAACCTCAGATGTTGTACTTTGCAGTTCTAGAAAACCCATTTGGAGCCGGGCATGGTGGAGCACACTTGTAATCCTAGTACCTGGGAGGCTGAGACAGGAGGATCACAGGTTCGCAGCCAGCCTCAGCTACTTAGTGAGGCCTTCTGCAACTTAGACCCTGTTTCAAAATAAAGAATAAAAGATAGGGCTGGGGGTGTAGCTTGGAGGTAGAATGCCCCTGGGTTCAATCCCCAGTACTGCAAAAAAAAAAAAAAGAAAGAAAACCCATTTGGTTCTTTTGTATAGCCAATAATTTACCGAATTCATTCTTTTCACACATTTATCTGTTCTCTTTAACATATGTATGCATTATTTTGAATTCCACTTACAGCTTACTGACCAAAATTAGTCACCTGCCTCCACCCAACTTCAGGTAGGCCAAAACATTCAATCCTACCTTGTTTGAGGAAGGTACAGAGAAAAAAAATATTGAGGGAGCAGCACTAATGACTCACATTTGGTCAGGTCACATAATAAATAAGTGTCAAAGCCTGAATCTGAACACAGGTATTGTGCTTCCAAATATCTATGAAGGTTTTTCTTGCTATACCAAAACTTCTACTTTGGGCTAATTTATCATGAAATTAAACATTTTCTATAATTCTTTTGCAGTGCTAGGGATAGAAACTATGGCCTCATGTATGCTAAGAATGCACTCTACCACTGAGCTACATTACCCTACCCCTGTTTTTCTATAAATTTTTTAACTAGGAAAACGTGACTTTCTTCTCTAGTCTTTGAATGGAAAATGAATACGGAATATATTCAATATAAGTTGTCATATGAACTAACTGAAATAGTCTATATTTTTAAGACTTTTAAATTGAGGTCTAATATATACATGCAAAAGTTTAAGACATAATATAGTTTAGCAAACTATCACAAAACGCACATATCTGTGTATCCGTCCCCTTGTCAAGAGACCCCCACCACTACCGCACAGGCTCCTCTCATACTTCCTCACAATTGCTATTCCCTTTTCATCCATCAAAGACAACCACCATCCTTACTTGTAACATCCTCTAGTAATTCTGCCTGTGTGGACTTACAGATAAATATAATCACATAGTAAAAATGCTTTTGAGTCTGGTTTATGTCACTTGACCTTGTGTTTGTGAAACTCATCCATATTGTAGTTTGTAACTGTGGTTGGTTTATTTCCCTTCTGTATAGTACTTCATGAAGACACCGTTAACACATTCACCCATTCTGCTACGACTGGACACTTGCATTGTTTCCACTTTGGGAGTATCACTGAAGCTGACATACACTCTTTTATGTTCTTGCACAGTTTTTTGCTGCACATATGTGTGCAACTCTTTGTTGTTGGTGTTTCAATTTACTTTTGTGGTACTGGTGATTGAACCCAGGAGCATTCTACCTTTGAGCTACACTCCCAGCCCTTTTTAATTTTTGTTTTGCAATAGGGTCTCCATAGGTCGCTAAGAGTCTCATTACCTTGCTGAGGTTTGTCCTTGAACCTGCAATCCTCCTGTCTCGGCCTCCCAGGTACTGGGATTACAGGTCTGTGCCACTATGTGTGCGACTCTTTGAAACTGGCCAAAGGTCCTATTTAACATTTAGAGACTACCAAGCAATGTTTCAGGGGTATGATCTGCAGTCCCAAGAGCAGCATATGATTGTTCTCATTTTTCTATATCCTTTCCAACATCTAAATATAATTAAAGAGTCTAGTGAATGCAAAATACACAATGCATTTCAGACTTACTTAAAAAAGTAAAATCTTGCCAGGCGCGGTGGCACACGCTTGTAATCCCAGTACTTGGGAGGCTGAGACAGGAGGATCGCAGGTTCTGGACCAGTCTCAGCTACTTAGTGAGGCCTCCGCAACTTAGTGAGACCCTGTTTCAAAAATAAAGAATAAAAAATAGGGCTGGGGTTGTAGCTTGGAGGTAGAATGCCCCTGGGTTCAATCCCCGGTTCCGCAAAAATAAACAAATAAATAAAATCTTGATTTTTTTAAATATTGAAGACGCACTGAAATAATATTTTGAATATAGAGTTTTAAAATACTGTTAAAATAACTTTCTTCTTATCACCCTATTAAGGTTACGAGAAAACGTTAAATTTTCTGTGTTTTACACTACAGGTCTACTGGATAATGTTGCTCTACACCATACATCCATAAATAAGATAGGCAAAAATGCACTGTTAAAGTATGGATATGTTGGTTGCAGACACTATACAGAATATTTGTTATGTAAAGCAATTTAGCTGCTATATCCCAGCAGAGAACCCCCCCCCAATTCAGATATCAACATGGGTCACCTGCTTAATTACTAAATTATAATTTGTTTTGCGAGACAACTGAAGTTCAGTCACTTGGTAGCGGGTCTTCTGAAAGAGAAATCCTTATCCCTAGGTTTAAAGTAAAAGGCATACTGACACATGAGATTCATTTAGTAATAAAATATTAACTCATGCTGTCATGGCTAGTGATTTAAATAATAGACACCCTATTATAAAACCAGAAAACAAACCACCTTCCACAGTCCTGCCCCAAACACTGCCAATGGAGCATAGGCATTCAAGGTTCAATACAATGACAGAAGTCTGGTCTTCCTTAAAATTACATATTAACAGGTGGTGGCTGGGAGGGGCTGAGTCCCTGCGGCTGGTCACAGAACAGGTAAGTGAACGAAAGAATGGAAACCACATACACTGGTCGGTATATCCGAGGCTAAATACGCCATTACAACAGCTAATGGCTTTTGAGACAGGATAGAACCAGATGGTATGAGGCAATGAACACAGTGGAGGGGCTCCTGCCTGGATACATCCGCGGAAACCCCAAAGCAAATCCTGCCCCTGCACCTCCAGTGCGTCAGTTATCTGCATTTTCCGGCAGGATGAGGAAAAGCACTTTGTCATCCTCCCACTCACTTACAGCTGGGAAGGGGCCGCGAGGCGATGACAAAGCCTGAGGGGGGCGGGAAACTTACCCCAGCCCTGGGGTAAGACACTCCGGTGGGGTGCACCGCCTGTCACCCGGCCACAGCTAGCATGCAAAATGACCCCTAGGCCCGAACAAAGCTCTCTAAACCCTGCGGCCCAGCCCCTCCCAGCCCCGCCGCTCGGCGCGACAGGTGTGCGGGCCTACTCACCCTGGCGCAGGGCCTGCTCGCACCGGACCAGCGCGGCCTCAGGCTGCTGCTGGAGCAGGAGCCCGCGCGCCTGGCCCGCCAGCCGGTGCAGGCGGCACTCGCTCGGGAAGCACTTCTCCAGCACGCCGCTCAGCACCACGTTGACGCGCCGCGCGGGCGGCCGCGCCGAGCCCGGCTCCACGCAGCGCCTGCAGACCGTGCGCCCGCACGGCAGGGTCACGGGCTTGTGCAGCAGCCGGCGGCAGCGCGGGCAGCGCAGCAGGTCCCAGGGCGCCGGGCCGGGCGGCTCCTCGGGCTCTTGCACGGCCAGGGCCCGCGCCAGGCCGCCCGCCAGCTCCGCCAGCTCCTCGGGCCGCAGCGCCCCGAGCCGCGCCGCGCCGCGGAAGGCGCCCAGGGCCTCGGGCAGGCGGCCGGCGCGGGCCAGCGCGTCGCCCAGGCGCAGGCACAGGCCGCGGTCCGGCGGCGCCAGGCCGGCCAGCACGGAGCGGAAGAGCTCGGCCGCCGCCCCGTAGCGGCCCGCGCGGAAGGCCTCCTCGCCCCGCCGCAGCCGCGCGGCGCACGGCTCCCCGCGGTCGCAGCGGGCGCAGCGGGGCGGCGGCGGCGGCGGCACCGGCTCGGGGCTCATGGCCGCGGGGCTCGGGGCCGCGGCCCGCAGGCTGGGCGCGGAGGGGGCCTCGTCCGCCGCGGCGGCAGCGCAGGAGCCCGCGGTCCCCGCCGTCCCCGCCGCCTGCCAGGCGCGTCTGGGGGCGGCGCGCCAGGAGCCCCGCGACCACGCGCAGGAGCGGGCGCAGGCGCGCGGGGCGGCGGCGCGGACGGGCGGGGCCGAGGCTCGGGTCCGCGCCGAGTCCCCCGCGCCCAGGTCGCCGCTCTCCGCGCCGGCGCCTCCTCCGCGCTCCTGCTCGCCTCGGCGGCCCGCCTTGTGCGCGCGCGTCTGGCCGGCCGCGGAGCCGCGGGGCCTCGGCCAGGGCTGCCTGCGACTGTGCCCGCGCCGCGGCGCCAGCCCGTCCCCCAGGCCTGGCCGCCGGGATTTGGTTTGGGAAACAGTTTTAAACGGCTTCGGGAGCCTTCTCTTAATGGCGCTCTAAATTTCGACAGACATTTTGAACAATATGAATGCAGAATGTGAGAAAATACCAAACTAGGTGCTGAGGAAGAGGGATTTGAGAAATGGACAATTGTACCCTTGATTAGGGAACAGGAATAGAATTTTTTAAAATGTCTCCTGCGATAGAAGTTGCTGGAAGGAGAGATTTAAAGACTACATTGGTGCACAAGCAAGGATTAAATTAAAATCCTTCTACGTTCACTAAGCAGGTTTAAGAATTTCTCCTGTTATAGCCTGTTCTTCCCTTCCTACCATCCCCCGCTCCATCCGTTTTATTTTGTGTATTGAAATGCAATAAAATGCATTACCATATCCATGGTATATGCATTCAATGAATATACCATACTGTTCATTATTTCAAGAAGAATTTTCTTTATTCTAAATTTGTGATGTTTTTCTACATCTAAAATTGCTGACTAAAGAAAATATAGTTTCCCTTGATCATATCTGGGTTAGAGAAAGGGAAAGTACCTCATTAAGTAAGGCGAGAACATTTTAGACTGATTCCTAAGAGGGAAAAAAGATAACTTTGGCCTGCCCTCTAGTAAGTACAGAGCAAACCCTCTCCAGAGGGACGATTCTGAGGCTGCCCCTGTGCCCCTATGATGAACCCCAGGCTACACCAGTGGCACCCAGAGATGAATCCCAGGAAGCCCCCTTGCCAGCCACAGAGGACTCTAGACCTCTCAGAAGTTGTTCTGTCCTCTGCGAGAAAGTCCTTCCAGAGCCGGGCGTGGTGGCGCACGCTTGTAATCCCAGTACTTTGGGAGGCTGAGACCGGAGGATCCGGGTTCGCGGCCAGCCTCAGCTCTCGCTCTGTCTCTGTCTCTGTCTCTCTCTGTGTCTCTCTCTCTCTCTCCTTAGTGAGGCCCTCCGCAACCTCGTGAGACCCGGTTTCAAAATAAAGCATAAAAAATAG
>PVJS01000778.1:0-115573 GCA_004027185.1 Glis glis
ACTTTATTTAGCCCAGTCCTTATATATCTTCCTAGAGCATCAGGAATAGATACAAAGTCCTTTCACCATACAATGTTAACATTTGTCTGGGCAAGCAGAATGTTCCCAGACAACCTCCTCCCCCCTTCCCGGGTCAAGTCTCTCCTCTGAGAACATTTAGCTGTTGTGAAAAACACAGCACACTTATCAGCAGATCTCAATCTGCACGTTTGGTTGAGCTTGTACCTCTCAGGGCTGTATTTGCAACTCTAAACCAAGGAAATAGCTCCCGACAGTCAATCACAGCTTCAATGCTCCTTTGTAACTTTCCTTGTGTAACAAGGACTTAGAGGCTGCTTTTGTGAGAAGCCCTAACTCTTGGGCCTGCAGATGCCTGATGGGTAACTTAAAGGATAAAAGCTTTGCATCTCTGCCTCCATTCTGCATCTGTTTCCTTTGCTCTAGGTCACTGTGGATTATGGGAACAACAGGTCTGATGCATAAACATCTGGAGACAAGAGTTCAAACGATCCCCCAGGCAACCACAGCTTTCTTATCATGGACAAGGCCTGGCCTGGCCAATCCTGAGATAATGATCAACCAGGCCATATTTTGACCAAGACTGCTTGACTATGCATAATTCTTGCCCATCCCTGCTTTCATTCCTCCTATTTAAATCTGAAGCTCATGCCAGCTCCCCCTCTACTCCAGCCAGGGCCAAGGGGCTTTGATTCCCCTTGTCTTCCTGATATAGCTATATTGAGTTAGTTCCTTTCCTGCTTTTCATCCTTGTTTCTTCTGTTTGGTTTCTGGGGCCAGTGGCCAGGTCTTTGGCCTATAGCTTTAGATGAATTGGGGCTTTGGAGGGGAAATTACAAGTTGAATTCAATGAACATGGCTCCTATGATTTAATTAGACCGTTAGCATCTCCTTGTTGATGGCCTGCCTTATATTTATATAACTGACCTCATGGCCAATTGTTCATCTTAGTCTTAGTGTCTAGGCTGTCATTCTCCCCTCAACCCCATCCCACACCTGCCTGCTTTCTCACGTTGCACAGGTGGGATGAGTAATTGAAGAAGTTTAGCATCATTATTTCCTTCTTTTTAACCAAAAGGGAGTGAGCAATAGGTTCTGTTATCAGCAAACCTTCAGTTTTTCCTTCCAAATCAATGTTCCAAATTTGGAACATTTCTTGAAATTGTTTACTGCCTTGTAATCACTACGAGGGCAGGAGGTTGAATCCAGAGGCCTACTACCTCCAAGCTACATCCCCATCGCTTTAAAAAAATTTTTGATTGGTAACAGGGTCTCACTAAGTTGCTGAGGGACTTTGCTAAGTAGCTCAGGCTGGTCTCGAACCTGTAATCCTTTCTTAGCCTCCCTAATACTGGGATTATAGGCATGTGCCACCATGACCAGCTGAGTTCCAACTTTTATAACCACCCTTCCTCTGTTTTGAGAGCAGGAAGATAAGTTATTCATGAAGGTCAGTTCACTATTTTCCCCATTTGCTAGCAAATCAATAAAACTTCTTCTTCCTTTTTCTTAAAGCCTTGTCTGCAATTATTTGATTTGGCAATTGGAACAAGAACTGAGATTTCAGTATCAACCTGGACCCTTTGGTACTCTTTGGGGAGCAATTTCTATGATGGTTAAGATTTCTATAATCCTCTCTTTGGGTTTGTACTGATGCAACAATAGAAAGTTAGTGGATTTCTCAAAATTCTGTGTGTTGCCTTGGCTTAGCTGGAAGGTTCTTCTATTGTCTTGCTTGGGGTCTTTCTGTAGTTGTAGTTGGTTGATGACTGAGGTTTGACTGTTCAACATGGCTTGACTCTGATAGGAGTGCTTTGTGGAGAACAGTTGGGAGGCTGGGCTCAGCTGGGTCTCTCTCTTCACATGTATCTTCACATAGCCACTCTGGCAGTAGAGCTGGACTTCTTAAACTGTACTTTGGGGTTCCCAAAGTGCAAATGTGGAAACTGCCAGGCTTTATTAAAATTTAGGCCCAGAACTGGCTCACTGTTACTTGTGTCACATTCTAGTGGTCAAAGCAAATCCTGGGGCCAGCTGGATTCAATGTGGTTGGGGCTACCTAAGGGCATTGTTAGGGTTTGGATATGGAATGTCCCACAGAGAATCACATGTGTTGGCAATGAAAAAATGTTCAGAGGTGAATAATTAAACCAGGGCTCTAATCTCATCAGTGGATAAATACATCCATGGATTAATAACTTGAATGGATTTGCTGGGTGGTGATTGTAGGGTGTAGCTGAAGTAGGTAAGTCACTGGGGGTGTGGCCTTAGGGACTATATCTGTCCTTGGTCTCTTCCTCTGGCTCTCTCTCTCTCTCTCTCTCTCTCTCTCTCTGCTTCAGGCTGACAGGAGAGCAGCTTTCCTCTGCCATCCCCTGCTGCCATGATGTTTCTGCCTTGGAGCCGGCCAACCATGGACTGAACCTCTGAAATTATGAGCCCAAATAAACTTTTTCTCCTCTAAATTGTTCATGTCAGATATTTTGGTCACAGTGTCATAAATGCTGACTAAAACAGGCATGGATACCAGGAAGTACATAGTTCATTAGTTCACTGGGTGCCATTCTTAGGGATTAGCTACTATCACCCCCAAAACGCTTTTATATCTTTTTTGATATTCTTCACTGATCTCACAATTTTTAGTAAAGCAGAAAGAGTAAGTATATATTTGACCCCAGAATAGGGGTCCCAAAATATGAATGGGATATAATTTCTTATCTGCTCTTTTGTGTAAGGGGTCAAGCCATATTGACATGACTTAGAAAAATAAAAAGAATTGCCATTTTCTGCATTCGAATGTCAAGGAGAAATTTTGTCAGTATTATGTAACTTTTACATCATTTATTAAATCAGTGGTGGTGTGGTATTGGGGTGAAGATACAGATTCAGAGTCAAGAGACTGTCCTATCATACCTTTATTATCAAATACTTGTGGGATCTCCATTAAGTAAGTGGTTTCTATACACTGGGTTTCTGCCTTGAAAAATGGGTAAGATGTAACCTGATTTTCTTAGGATAATTATGAGTATATAAATGGTCACTATTTAAAAGATTCATATACCCTTAAACAATATTATTGATTTTTTAAATGTCAGGACTTAAAATAGTAGTAATATTTAACAGAGACAACTAGTTCAATAATAAAAAATATACACTTTGCATTCGAAATAAATTCCTTAAAACAAGGGCCAGCAGTCTGGGGGTGTAACTCAGTGATAGAGCATTGGTCTAGCATGCAGAAGGCTCTAGGTTTGATCCCTAGCACTGAAAAAAAAAACCTTAGTGCCAGCTCTGGCACATAGTAGGTGTTCAGTAATCAGTAAGTAAAATATAATAAATAACTTAAAGAGTATTCCAAAATTGTTTATGTTTTATTTTCTTAGCACACTTCCTTTTTGCAACAAGAAATGAAGAGAGTAACCTTTATTCTATAATTCAGAACATGTGTGTTTAACCTTTCAAACTTGCTTAGTAATGGAAACCACAGACTAATAAGTTATCTTTTCATTAGTGAATTGAAACATTGGGTTTTTATTATCTTCTGCTTCTGCTTAATAATGCAAAAAGTCATCACATACATAACTGTGATAGGTCTTAAATTAATTCCTATCATTTGGCTTATGAATCCAGAAATGCATACATCTTTAAGCAAAGAAAAATATAATGACATAAAATGTCTAAAAATTTCAAATAAATCTGAAAGTATTGAATACTTCATTATTTTTGATAAGGACAGTGTGATGGGGCTCCTTGTGCCTGTGCCTTTTTGAGAGAAGTCTGTGATCAATTGGATCACAGAAATGCTGTGAGGGCAAGACGTCTGTTTGGCCTCCCACTTTCCTTCCAAGTATACAGCAGTTGATGTTTTATTAACAAAATTTTATTATTGACATAATTTTCTACATTTTCATAAGGAATCAGAATATTGCTAGATGAATTCTTCAATTAAATCTATTGTTCAGGTTCTAGAAGAGACTGTTTCAAGTCCTGTATTTTTTTGTGGTGGAGGATACCCAAGATGGTTAATTTTTTATGTCAACTTGAGTAGGCCACAGGATGCCCAGATATCTGGGCAAACTATTATAGTCTGTAAAATTATTTCTGGAAGAGATTATCATTTGAATCAGTAGACTGAGCAAAGTCAGTTGTCCTCTGTAATGTGGATGGGCATCATCTAATCAGTTGAAGATCTGAATGGAAAAAAATAAGAGAGAACTGCCTGACTGAGCTGGATGTCAGTCTTTTTCTGGAAACATTATGGGTTCTCTCTTGACCTTCAGGCCTTTGAAGTTTCCTGGATTTTTAGCTTGCTAACAGTAGATCCTGGGACTTCTCAGCTTCCATAATTGCTTGAGCTAATTCTTCATAATCTTTATCTCTCTAATATATAATATATAACATATATATATATATATATATATATATATATATAATTGGTTCTGTTCTTCTGAACCTAATACAATAAATAGTATTACAATAAATAATTACAAATAATACCTAATACAATAAAGAACCCCAATACAATAAATATCCTTTAGGACATCTGCTCAGTTCACAGTCATTCTCTTTTACTTGGTAACTGTCTTCCAACCTATGTCAATGAGTCCTATGCCATTCTGTCCTATGTGACCCCATACCCCAGTGACAGTTAAGTAGTCCAGAGGTGAATGTCAGACCTGTTTTTCTCAGATTATTTCACTTGAGAATTGGAAATTGAGAGTTTCCTATTTGGCAAACATGTAACATTTAGACCTGGGAACTGTGGTTGGCCATTTTCTGTCATTTGGTTAAGAAGCAAAGAAAGCTGGTCTGTAAAGAGAGTGAAAAATGCCACTTATGAAATAAGAGAGGGGTTCCTGATCCACCTCACATCTCTGTTCCCAGCTCTTCCTGGAGCCTGGATACGTCCCTGCCTTTGCTTTCTTAGGAGACCCCTGCTGTATCATATCCCCCTCCCCTCCACCATTTATTTCATTGCTTACTTCTTCTTGCTTAAGTTGATTTTGGTCAACTCAGTTGCGTGACACATTTTAAACTTTTACTTGGTTAACTAGAGCCAAAGAGAAAGCCAAAGAAAAGGTAGAGTGGGAAGCTGTCACCAGAAGAATTCCCAGAGAGGGGGACCTCAACTCAGGACGAGTGGGGTCCTTGGTGCATGTGAAGGGAAATTGATTTCAGTCTGAGACATGGATTTACTTAGGAAAGCAGATACATGCTCAAGAGAGGATGTGAGCTATCTCAAGAGAAAGAGGTAAATCAAGAAATACACATGATAGGGAGAATGCAGGCCATCTCCAGAGGGAGAGACAGCAACCCCTTGGTCTGGAGTGTTCTATGTATGAGGGACAGTAGCTAGGGGCTGGACCAGAGGAGGAGTCAAGGAGGAGTTATTTGAGTTTGTGCCAGTTTTTCCACTGCTAGTGCATTGTCCTCCTATCATGTTTATTTTTGCAGGCAAAGATGGTGGGACAAGGGCATGGCCCAAGGGCGTGGACTGGGCAACTCAGGAGTTGCCATTTGCCAAATTCCTATCTCAAACCCAGTCAAGAGGGGGGTTCACTGAGAAGGAACTACAAAAATTTCTTTCTTAAAAAACTTCTGAGTCAGTTCTAGCTTGAAGTCAACATTTCTAAATAATAGCCTGAAGTGCTCTGGCACCTACTGTATTAAAAAATAATGCCCGAGCTGGTATGTATTACTTAACTCTGTTTTGAAATGTTGATTTGATAGTCAGCAGAGACCACCATCATACCTCAACATTTATTCTCTGTAAATTGGCATTGTGAATTCAGGGCTAAGGCTTTGTTTCTTCTGTATTAAAGTATTGCTCAGTAATTGTGAACATGTGTATAAATTCTTCTAAGGTATGAAAAACATACTGAATTCAGTAAGTGAGAATAACTCAGTAGTCACTGTGGGATTAAATAAGATATATACTTAGTACCTGGCACATTTTAAAGTCTCCACAAATATTAACTATTATTTTCAGACTTAGGAGAAAACAGCTCAAGACTTTTTAATTTTTTTGCGATCCCATGTGATTCTTCCCACACACTATTTAAGCATTATTATTTTGTTCTGTGCTTATCCACATGGAAAAGTACTGTAATGGATGTGGAGAAATAAAGAAAGCACTGCAGCCTCTTGTCAACATCTAAACAAAGGCAGTCCTGCTGTGGAATCTCCAGAGTAGAGCTGTTAAAGACAAGGACATAAAATAATTCCATTTAATGGCCAAATGAGAATAGGATCTTGGTCTTCCAATGCCAACAACAGCCTAGAACAGCGGGATCCTCCAGGGCTGTGCTTAACCAGCCCCTGCCAGCCCCCCTTCCACCCACTCATTATTGATGGTTGTGAATGGAGCCACTAAATACAGGAGGGGAGGGAAAAGGCAGGCAGAATTATTATTCAGGTATTTCTATTTCTGGCAAATCACTACTTGGTTATGTAGAGCAATACATTTATCTGGAGGCCTTTTTTTTTTTTAAGAAGTGAATGTTGCCTTATAATGAATACTAAATAAAACCGATAGGATCCTGATTAATTTTTAATAGGCAGCAGTTGTGTACTGCATGTAATAATATTGAAATTAATACATAATTAAAGTAAATTTGTACAGAATAGTTCACTTGAGAGTTGAGTAGTAAAGAACAAAATCGAACATCTCCAAATCTGACCCACAGCTCTGTTTGCAGATTTTGGAGACAAGAGTAAGATTAGTGTTCCCTTGAGGCAGAGTTGCTCTTATCAGAGGCATGATGAAATCCTGGGGAACTTTGACCAGGGCCAAAACCTTCAATGTTAGTTCACAGGAGGTGGCACTAGACACGCATTAGGACAAAATCAGCAAATGTCACAGCCTTGCCAGAGCTCTGTCATGATTACAATGACTTTTCTCCTGTATTTTCACTGGCTAAGGATTTTCACTTTCCTTGACCCATTAAACCCCAAGTTTTCAATTCTGCAAATATTTCAATGAAACTGAAAAAGGTGCATTAAAATAGGTTGAAAATGATAATCTAGGATTCATATATAATTATCTTAGTTAATATTATTATATTATAATTATCATATTATAATATAGTTATATTCTTCTTATTATTTGTTGTGGTTTGGGTGTGAAATGTCTTCCAAAAGGCTCATGTGTTGAAAGCATGGTTTCTAGTGCAGTAAGGTTCAGAGGTGGGGATTTTAGGCAATGATTGGTTCATAAGGGCTCTGACCTCATCAATTGCTTAATTGATTAGTCGATTTGAAGTATTAATCCACTGATGGCTGAATGGACTACTGGGAGGTGGGACCTAGGCGGAAGAAGTAGGTTACCGGGGGGGGGTCCCCTGGAAGGGTTTATCTTCTCCCTGGTCCCCCCTTCTTCTTCTCTTTCCCATTCTCTCCCCCTGCCTCCTGCCTACTATGAGCTGAGCAGCTTTCCTCTGCCATGCCTTTCCACCATGATACTGTGCCTCACCTCAGGCCCAGAGCAATGGAGCCAGCTGGTTGTGGACTGAGACCTTTGAAACCATAAACCAAAATAAATTTTCCTACTCTAAGTTGTCCTGGTCAGGTATTTTGGTCACAGCTGCGCAAAGTTGACTAGCACATTATAATTATTAGATGATTATATTATATATTACAATATACTAGATTTAGTTTTCTATATACGTTCCACATCTGGGATAATGGGAGAAAAGTGGGTTAAGTCAAGTTATTGGGTCAAACCTTGTCATTCTGAGAAAGTAAGGGGGCAATGCTATTGAGGTAGAAGAGAAGAAATAAAAGAAATATATAGAAAGGAGACATAAAGGAAGAAGAAGGAAAATGTAATTTTAATATGGAACCCTGTGGCAAAATCCTCCAATAACCTTACTCCTCAGACAGGCCTGTTAGTCTCAAATTTCTGAGGAATTAAGTCTTTAATAATTACCCTGAGCACCGTTGACTATCCTCAAAGAGGTATCTATTGATCAGACAACACAGACCACACAAAAGATCTGGAAAAGTGGTTGGACACCATACTGGAAATTCACTCACAAAAAACCTTGAACTGTTAATTATCCAACCTAGGAATAGTTAAGCAGAAGTGATATCTGTCGGTCAGAGGACAGAGGGCACTGTTGGCTGTGCTGAATAATTTAAACAAAATGGATAGCTACTGGTAAAACAGTGAAGGCCTGTCAGGACTTGGAAGATGACCGAAACATCCTAAATCATCTGCCGATTATGGGACTGGTATCATCCTCACATAGCTCCTCCTACCCACTTCTCACAAAAGTCTCCTATAAAAGAAGAGCCATGCACCCCTAAATGCATCAGTCACTCTGGTGATGGCCCACGTTTCCCCTTGAATGTGTATATTTTGCTTTCCTAAATCCATTTTTGTCTATGTTTCTCATTGGCTCATGCTGAAATTTCCTTTCTTCCTTTTATGGTGCTGGGGATTGAACTCAGGGGCATTCTAACTCTTAGCTACACTTCCAACCCTATTTTACTTTTTATTTGAAAACAGGGTCTCACTAAGTTGCTGAAAGCCTCCCTAAATTGCTGAGGCTGGCTTCAAACCTGGAATCCTCCTGTCTCAGCCTCCCAGGTACTGGGATTACAGCCATGCACCACCATGCCTGGCCCTGAAATTCTTTGCTGTCACGTAAGCCAAGCACCTTGCAGTTCCCAAGTTGTGTTCCTCTCTCTCCTCTACTGGAAACTTCTCTAGACCCTTCACAGAATCCACCCTTATCCTGTGACACTATGAATCCACACATTTTGAAGATCATTTGCATTTATAATATTGTGGTTAGTATAATGGAATAATGGACACCTCCAAAATGGCAAAAGTATACTGAGGGTGGGGAGCTCTGGAATTCCTGGCCCTGTGGCTCTCCTGCTCAGGCTCTGACACGAATGGCTCTGCAGTGGCTTCTGTGGATGACACCTCTGCATGGGGAGAGAGCAGCGGTGGACTTCAGCAGACAGGCTTGGAAACAGCTGCTTCTTTTTCCCACTTGGCACCCAGTTCTCCCTCCTCTGCCACCAGCTTTCCAGTTTTCCTTCCTGCAGCTCTAGTCAATGCACTCCAGACGGGTCGAGCTCATGCTTGGCTTTAAGAGCAGGCTTGCAGTCCAGGTCTGGTCAATCAGGGAGTTACATCTACCTGTCCACTGTGATTAACTTAGGGATGAGAATATGACTCCAACTGGACCACACAGAGTCAATAAAACTCAGTGGTAGGATTTTAGAAAAATTTTGGGAGAGAAGCCCTCTTTCTTTCTGTGGATTTAGAGCTGACCTTGAACTGGAAACTATGAAAAGGCACCAGCCATCCAGACAAAGAAACAAACAGAGAAAAACAGGTCTTCAAAAGTGGGCTAGCTTTCTGTAACATTGTTTAAATACACAGACCCAGCAGCTATACTTGAATTGATACCCACTTGGACTTTTCAGTTACAAGACCAATAACCCCTGGATCCTCTTTTATTTTCCTAATCTAGTTTGAGTTGGACTTTCTTTCTCTCTTTCCCTCTTTCTCTCTTTCTCCTTCTCTTTCTCTCTCTCTCTCTCTCTCTTTCTTTCTCTCCTTCCTTCCTTCCTTCCTTCCTTCCTTCCTTCCTTCCTTCCTTCCTTCCTTTCCTTTCCTTTCCTTTCCTTTCCTTTCCTTTCTTTCACTAGGGATTGAACCCAGGGGCTCCAAGCTACACCCCCAGCCCAATTTTATTTCTTATTTGGAAATAGGGTCTCACTAGGTTGCTGAGAGCCTAAGTTGCCAATGTTGGCTTTGAATCTGTGATCCTCCTGTCTCAGCCTCCCAAGTACTGGGATTACAAGCATGTGCCACCACACATGGCTTGAGTTGGATTTTCTACTACTGCAACTAAAGATCTTGTCTGATATGGGACTCTCAGAATTCTGAGCTTTCCTCTGATATTAGATTTGGAATTCAGGATGCCTCTCCCCACCAAGTTTGTGTGGATGCTGATGACTGGGGGTCTCAGCATTTAGCTTGGTTTTTGGAGTCACTGAAGCCCTCTACCTCTATGGGTACCCTCTGTGGCCCAGGGAAGTGGGGGGAGAGAGGAAATAGGGGGATGTAATGTAGGAGAAATTAACGGCCCAGCACTTCTACTTTTCTATAGTGTCCCATTAGAGGAGGTTCCTTCAGGGAGGACCTTTTCAGACTTTAAGAAGTACACAAAGCTGGGCCTGTTGGCACACACCTGTAATCCCAGTACTTGGGAGGCTGAGACAAGGAGGATTTCAGGTTCGAGGACAGCCTCAGCAAATAGTGAGACTCTCATCAACCTAGTGAGACCCTGTTTCAAAATTTTAATATAAAATGAGGATGGGGGTATAGCTAGGAGGTAAAATGCCCCTGTGTTCAAACCCCAATAACACACACACACACACACACACACACACACACACATACACACCACCTGAGGATCTTGTTTGAAAGGCAGATTGTGATTCAGAAATCTAGAGTGGAGCATGAGAGTGCATATTTCTAACACGTTTCCAAGAGGCCTGGATGCTACTGGTCCAAGGACCACACTCCCATCATCAGGGTGCTGGACATTGCTTTGGTGACCTAATGATCAGAAAGAGATTCTCCAAAGAATAGCGGTATGAGCACTCAAGTGGGATAGGCGTGCTGTAGTAAACTAGGAGCCTGTTCAAGGAGGAAAGGGTACATTTTAAAGGCAAAGCAAAGAGGATTACATAAAATATTTTGAAACAATAATCCTTGACCACATGGATTAGCAGCAAGGGTGGTGCCAGTTGCTGGGCAGTTGTCCTTGAAGAAGTGTTTTTTTTTTTTGTATAAGGTTGTAGTGGCCTTTGTGTAAGGTAGTGGTTCTGGAAGAGTCTTCAGTGACAGGCAGTTATACATGAGACCCTTCTTTTATGACCTCCTTTGTTTGTTTGTTTATTTATTTGTTTTGTTAGATTGACACAAGTCACTCCATTTTGATTCTGAGAACTCTCACACAAATATTTGTTTTCTCATTTCTCTCTTAATCTAGGGAACTGACTGAAACCCCAAAGTGATGGTGGAACTCTTCAAGGAATGCTAAATTTGAGATTAATCTTTTACTCAGCAAAGCTATTGAGCTAAAGGGGGCTTTTCCTAGAATTTATAGCTATGGATAAAATGTCTACAAAGTTTCTTTTTATACTTCTATTGGTGTATTGTAATTATAAATCATAGTGAGGTTCAAAGTGATATGAACCACATGCACACAGCACTTGGTGTGTTTCCCTCCAGGCCCCAGCCCTCTTGCCGTCCCTCCCTGTACATGTTAGTGAGATGGCAGTGATCCCTTCATATGTACACAGCATCATTAAACTGTTTCCTTCATCAGTTCTCCTCCTCCCCCTCTTCCCTCCCCCATTCCCTTTTCACTGTTTTACTGGCCTCTGTCCTCATTTATCTGAAGTCCCTTTTGTTTCTTATTTTCTCTCTAGCTTCCACATATGAGAGAAAGCACATAACCTTTGACTTCCTGAGACTGGCTGATCTCAGTTAGCATTATTTTTAAACTCTTAAATAAAAGGTCCTGCTCAAATTTTTGCTGCTAATCTTAGTTTTCTCAGAAGACAGAGCACTTATTACAGATGATAAAAATCCAGTTTTGCCCTAAGCAAATTGAGACATACAGAGTCTTTCTCCCTGGGCAACTGTGAGCATCAGTATAGATGCTCTCTCTCTCTTTCTCCTGGGTATTGAACCCAGGGGCCCTCTACCACTACCCCCAGCCCTTTTTATTTTTTATTTTGAGCAGAGTCGTCTCACTAAGTTTTGAACTTGTGATTCCAGACCAACTACTAAGTGGTCCTGGAGGAACCCAAAACCTATATCACAGTGTTAGAGAAATGGGCCAGAGGTCAGTCCTCTATTTAATAAAAGCTTTTCAATTCTGAGTCCACAAGTTTTTTTTTTTTTACCTTTCTTCCTAAAATTATAGGGTAAGTATATTGATAGGAAGCTTCCATGTTAGAAGAGAAGGAAGAGTAAGACAGGATTTGAATAATTTTTGGGCCATAGAACTCAGATGGGAGAGAACTGAAGGAAAGCAGAGTAAAGACGAGGGCCCATGGTGACAGCACAAAGGAAGGAGCCCTGCAGGCATGGCTGGATATTCACTCTTTAGCTCCATGGCCACCTTGTGGGAGCTGGCCCAATGCCTTATTTTGGGAACCCAGTTAACTGGTGACTGCTGTGGGATCATTCCCTAGAGGAAAACCAAGAACTGCTATGGAGAGCCATGTCTGGGGCGTGATTTGCTCTGTGCATTGGATTGCCAGCTAGAGTGCAGACTGTTTTCTTCCATCTTCAGAGGAATGTGAGTAGAAAATGGCAGCGGATAGTATGTGAAAATGGAAGTCTACTGCAAGTAAAGGGGTTAAAAAGTGTGGGAGAGGTGTGCATATATTGTAATATAAATGGGATTGGAAAGATCTTGAAAACCATTGGAGAAAAAGGAAGGATACTGAGGTAGGCCATTAGGTAAGTGTGGGGTAGGAAGTAGATGTGTGTGTGTGTGTGTGTGTGTGTGTGTATGTACGTACATGCATTTCAAGTCAGCAACAATAATTTCTCAGAAGGAGGGTTAAAAAGAGACAACGCTGTAATCTTCAGACTTCAGGAACCTGCCTCCTAGAATTATTAGGAGGAGATACAAACTTGATTAGTATTCCTTCTGAGACTTTTGTTTAACTTTCGGCAAAGGGTTTTATTTCTCTGAAATATGATTCCAATCTGATGATCATAAGCCTTGGTTAATTTTAAGACATTTCCCTTCACTTATGAAAAAGGGCTCATCAGCAGTCCCTGCCGAAAAACTCATTAAAATACCTTTTAGCTTCCCTTTAAGGTCACTTTTAGTATTCGTGGCACTGTTAATTGGAAAACTGCAGTTTGCTTTATCCCTATCAGAAACCCTCTCCAGTAGCATCTCTGGCTCCATTTGGCAATTTTGCTGACTGCCCCGTTTCTTTGAATTTAACAGAATAAATGGCTCTATTTTTGCTTTGCTATATTTTTTGAACTGTTAGTTTTGCAGCCTCAGTTGCTGCTAAACCTAAAGCAGTCATTTATTAATTGATCGGGATGCTCCTCACACTCTTCACCGTCAAAGATGCCAATTAAAGCCATCACCGCAAATGTGAGACCACAAAAAAGAAATTGTATGCTCAGAGTACTGACTTACATCCAGTTGAATTCCAGTTTCCCCAAAGTGCAAAGATCTTATGTGTCAATTTAATATATTCTTATTACTACATCTGGGCAGACGTTTGGCAAAATAATTCAGTTATTGCCTTCAAGAAAATTGAAAAATGTAAACTATTTTGTATGTATTAGAGAAATCAATTGAAGAGGACACCGGAAACTCAGCTTCTGGTTTTACTTATGTACTTTGTTTTCACAGTAAGTCAGGGACAATTCCTGAGCCAGTGTACACAGCTTGGCGATGCCTCAAAACTTCAGCTCCCTGAACCCCACCCAGAACCTGCGGAATGAGCCTCTGTAATCCTGTAATCTGTATGTGTGTCAAGCTCCCCAGAGAGTCTGAAACAGTTAATTCCTTTGAAACTTGTCCGATAATCAGTATCTTATACTGGGAACAAATAGAAATATTGAAGTTGAAAACTATTATCTGTATTTGTTTAGTCCAGGAAAATATGCAAAAAAGGTACAGGTTTATTCAGAATCATCCTTTGGTCATAGGTGGCTGGAAGCGGAGCACTTGCCCACCGGCGAGGGATGCGAAGTCAACAGTCAGAGACTGGAGATCCTATATGGGAAAGTGATTAAGGCTGAATTGGAATAAAAGAAATCCCAAGCTTAGTTTCTGGAGCAAAGGGATAGTTCTAAAACAGGAGCCACAGTAACAGGGCAGCAAAGGGGGTGGGGGAAGGGCTGCCATGCTGCCTATCTCCAGGAACCATTCACAGTTGTATTAGTCTTCCATTGCTGTGTAAGAAATCACCCCAGACTTAGCAGCTTAAAACAACTTAAAATAACATATTTTTATTATCTCACAGTTTCCATGGGTCAGACATCTCCTTTTGTAAATTTATTTTTTAAAACCTTCCCAGTAGCTGGGCATGGTGGTACATGCTTATAATCCCAGTACTTGGGAGCTGAGACAGGAGGATTGCAGGTTTGAGGCCAGCCTCAACAACTTAGCGAGGCCCTCAGCAACTTAGCAAGACCCTGTTTCAAAATAAAAAATAAAGTAGGGCTGGGGGTGTGGTTCAGAGGTAGAACACCCCTTGGATCCAATCCCCAGTACCACAAACATACACACACACACACACACACACACACACACACAGTAGCCTGTGTCCCCTCCCTCCTCCAACTGGGCAGGACACAACTTTCATGGCCATCCATGACAGCTAAAAACTAGTTAAAAACCCAAACTCCAAAACTAGGACTAAAAGGTGAGGCAAAACTGAGGTTGCCTGGAGAAATTCTGGACAAGGAGTGGGGATTCACGTGAAACAATGGAGCTTGGCACCCAGGGCCCAGGCTTAAGGGTGAGTTTCTTTGTGTATAGAGGCATCATAAATGGGCTGTAACTTGGTGAGCCCCCACAAGGTCATTTCTCACATTAAATTCTTCAGCACACTCTGTCGATTGTCTTGCAATGATGTTATCTCCTGGGTATCCATTTTTCTCAATATCTATAGCTATTATGCTCAGACCCTTTGTCCCGGAGAGACCACCAGGAGACCAAGCCGTATGCCACCACAGAAGAGCCTTTATTCAAGCTTAAGCTTGGGTGCCCAACATAAACTGACACAGCAGTTCAGTACAGGGACCCCAAGCACATTTTTCCTTCAGTTTTTATAATTCTTAAACAAAGAGCCTCAGTTTCCCTTTGCTAATTGGACGGTCCCACGTGGGGTTTCTCTGACCTTTACAATGGTTGGTTATAGATACAGTTGATCATCACAGACTGGTTAGACATTCGTTGTCCTTGTAATAGTAACCACAATAACCATTAATCTATAGAAGGCCATCTTGACTTCAGTCAGGAGGGTCCCAAGTAAGAACGTTTTGTTTTCCCAACAGATGTTTGAGTCAGGGTTTTTTTTACCAAGGACATTCTGTTATTTCAGCAAAGGCCTGAATCAGACTTGCTAGCAGTTTTGCTTTAACTGTTTAAGTGCCTTTACATTCCCCCCTTCTCTTGTGCCTAGGGGTAAATCTTTACCCCTATGTGCAAAAGCTGATACACAGAAGCAGATTCGCAGTTATACAAGAGGAGTATCTGGTGCTCGGGGGATTGTTAATTCTGGTGTTAGGGACTCAACTGCGGTTGTGGTGGGGGAATAAGTAAGGGTTGGGAGAAAGTGAGGTGTTGGGGCTGGGGTATTTGGAAGGAAGTTGTTAGGGACACCCAGAAGTTATTTTTCTGGGACTAAATTACCTGAGAAGGTAATGTTTTAGCCTGAACATTATTTCCAATTAGTATTAATACAATTCTTATTTTCTATAACAAATTAACAATTTAAAAGCAATTTTAAACTTACTATTAATGTCCATGTTTAAGTTCTTTTGAGTCTTATCTTTGGTGGCTATTCAGTCTTCTGAACAATCCATTTAGCCTCAGTTGGTTGATCTTTGGGTGGAGCTGGCTTTTCAATGAATCCAGGACTCTTTTAGCGAGGTTAACAATCTAGGGCCCAGTCCAACGAGGCTCAAGCGGATGCGCAGGCAGCTTTTTCATGTATACCTGGTCACCGGGCTGGAACGGGTGGAGAGTCTCTAACTGGGACCTGTTAGGCCAGTTCGAGCAGCCGCAATAGCAGAGTGTACTTTTCTCTAAGCTTAGTGTAGGGCCTGCAAGGAACTGATTAAATCTGGATTAAGATTTAAACAAACATTCAGAACATAATCTTATAAGGAATGATTCCTTTTACATAGGGTGTATACTGCGCCCGGAAGAGGGTGGAGGAAAGAAGGTCTATATCCTGTTTTTGCCAGACTCAGATTAATTTGGTCAAAGTTTCTCCGATTCTATTCATCCTTTCTACCTGTCCAGAACTCTGAGGCACAATGAAGTTTCCAGTCTAATATTTTAGAGAGGTTTTGAGTAACCCTAGTCGTGAAGGCTGGGCCATTGTCGGTCCCTATCATATAGGGGAGGGCAAATCGAGGTAAAATTTCCATTATGAGCTGTTTACTGTTACCTGAGCTGTCTCATTTTACATTGGAAATACTTCTACCCATCCAGAATAAGTATCCATAAATGCTAGGAGATACCTGTAGCTGTAGGAGCCTGGTTTTGCCTCAGTGAAGTCAATCTCCCAGTGGTCTCCTGGGCTTGTTCTTCATAACCTAGGGTTAAGTTCAACTGAAACACATCTGTTAGCATTTGCACAAATACAAACAGGGCATTTTACAGTTATTTCATGGATTAAAGGACGGAGACCCTTGATAAAATATTCCACATTCTTTAGGGAGGTAAAGTCTCTCATTAGGCAACATTGCCCACCCCAAGTCAGTCTATTTTTGCTTGTAAATCTTGTTTTGAGTGTGCTGGTTTCTCTGGTAGATGACGCTGTGGAATTACAGCTAAGACCGGCATTTCCCCCACTGGCCTTAGGGCTATTTCCAGACACCAGAGCTTGTGCCCATAGTACCTGTGAGGAGGTCACCGCACGAGGATTCCTTCCAATATAAAGCTGCTACCGTCTGTAAACAGTGTCTCATCTGGATTTTTCCAGGGAATATCTCTCAGGTCCAGCTGGGTTCCTTGAGAAGCACTCAGGATTTCCAAAGAGTCATGAATCGGTTCCTGTTCGTTGTCATCAGGCAGCAGGGTGGCAGGATGTAAAGAGCTACTGGCTAGAAACTTGACCTTCTGAGAGTCTAGCAACAAAGTCTGATATTGAGTTAGACAAGCATTCGAGATCCAACTGTCTGGGGGTGATTTCAAAACAATTTCCATAGCATGAGGGGCCACTAGGTGAAGCTCTTGACCCAAAGCTATGGCCTTTAGGCAGTTAGGCCATCCTGATGTGACAGGATCTCTTAGCCACATACAACTGGAATAGTTTTTCAAGATCAGGGAGGGTTAGGGCTGGTGCCCTTATCAATGCTTGTAAAAGTCTTTCTTAGACCAACCTATCTGTTTTTCTTCTTCATTTATCTTTTCTTATCAAAATTTCTCATACTCATATACCTTCTTACATCTCTTTCTCATCCCTACATACTGGTTCCTTTCTGCCATAGTTTAAACAAAACTATCTATTCAAGTTTTACAGTGGCCTAGACTCTAAAGAGTTACTGTAAACCTTTTGAATAACCATCTTTATCACACATGCAGTATTACTTTCATAAACTTTACCCTACACAAACATTTCTTCGACATGCTCAAACTTTCTGCGACTTGCTTTTAGCCTTCTGAATTCTCCTTCCTTTCCTATTTGGGACAATCTTATTCTCTCCCTTAAAACCCTTCAGTTTTGACACAAGGTAAGACACTTCTTACCTTGATCATCATTTGGATTCCAATTTGGATGGGAGGAAGGGAAACAGCCTCAATTTGTCTCGGGTCTGAGGTGACATCACCCTTCAGGTTTAAGACAGTTTTTCCCAGCTTCATGACAAATGTGCTCCTTTTCTTCAGAAGGACCAGGGCCTGAAGAAGTTGCTCATAATAATTTTAGGTGAGGTGACTCAGAGAAAGGAGGGTGCTGGCTTTTCTAATTATGAAGTACAAAGAAAAGAAAAACAAATTCATTTTAGTGGCATTTCTTGGAGGGGGAGAACAAAGCTTCACCGCCCACCGGGGAGGGTCTCTATGGGCTTAAGATTTTGCCACTCCTACCTTTGCCCCATCTTTACCCCTTCTGACTTGTTGCCTTTCCTCTCTTTACTTGGATGAGGTCCCATGTACCCTTGTTTGTATCCTAGATATCTTTGATGTCTCTAATTAAGAAAACACTGTAATTACCAACACACTCTCATTAGCCATGGGTGGATTGTGGCTATTAAGGCCAAAATCTCGAGTGTGGGAGGATCCTGTTTCTTATTAATTTGCTTCACAGAGAAAATGCCATAACTTAAGTGGGGATAAAAGTCTAAGGCTGACAAGAGGGCTGAAATGGCTATCCATGGGCGATCTTCCTTCCCAAACTCTGCACTGAGGGCTCTCGGGTGCATACAGGGGCAGTGTTCTGTTAGGTGACGGAGGAGGGGAGCCCAAGAATCAGAGAAGAAATGTCCCCGCAGCTTCCAATATAAAGTCTGTGTACAGTAGGGGCATGGACTTTTCTGAGGAAACAGCCGGCATATAAAAAGGCGAGCATTTTCCCCAAGTTCTATTTCCCTGAGGTCTTTTAACAGAGTGTCCCATCTTTGATGAGGGCAGAACCGACGGGCACTCATTGGTCTCTCTTTACTTCCAGACTTAGGTTTAACCAGGAAGGTTTGTCAAATAAACTATCAGACCAGATTTGGATGTAGGGCACCTGGTCAGGGTGGCCAGGCCTGCCAAACATTACACACTGAACACGGGGAGCAGTGGGGAGATCAGTAATTCCTTTTGCTGGCCAGCCTGTGAAGAAAAAAGTGGTTAACTGAAGTGCTGTAGTTAGCAGCTTGCCTCTGAAATTCCTGAAAGTGAGTTAAGAAGCAATCAAGGACAGTGAGACACGGGCTGCAGACTGATTTTGTTCCATTGCCAAAACAAAATACCACTTGATAGTTACCAGTTCACAAACTTCAGAAAACATTTATCTGTCCTTCAACAGTTTAGACAAAAACTCCAGTCTCATCCTGTGAGGGATGAAATCCTCTAGCTTTTTACCTTCCAGAAATCACATGTCAGATTGAAAAGCCCAACATTGAGAGGGAAAATTCCACCTCCACACAGACCACACAGTCCAACAACAAACACAACAACCAAAAAAACAGACTAACACATCAATTAAAGCGAACAACCAAGACTCAGACATTAAAACATTGACCACAAGATGTCACTTAATGTGACCAAATGTCACTCACACGACCAAATGCCACTTCATGTGACCGAATGCCACTCACGCGACCAAATGGGTCTACAGGACGTCTCTCTCGCCCCTTTAGAACAACACACACACACACACTTTCACTTTCATTCTAGCAAATATAATAACTACAAGACAGACTGAGACATTAACGAAAGTAAGCATCCACCATCCAGACATTCGAAACCGAAACCAATGTCACTTACCGCAACTCCCCAGTGGGACTTAAACCCACAAAATACAAGTTTCAGAACTCTAGTGGGACTCAAACCCACGAAACCGAGCTCTGGTGGGACTCAAACCCACGAAATCAGCCTTCAGCCGGGACTGAGACGTCTCTCACTTCCCGGTGCCTGGGACCTTTCAGTGCGTCCACCTGGGTCTTGCAGACGGCTGTACAAATTGGGCCCAAATACAAATACAAACTGACTGGTCTTACAGAGTTGCAGAGTTAGGATCCTTTTAACTTACCAACCAATCGATGTTCAGATCGGTGTTCAGGCTCTATGGATGGGGGTCCTGGGGGTCCCTGGGGGATCCTGGATGGCCCCCAAATGTTATGCTCAGACCCTTTGTCCCAGAGAGACCACCAGGAGACCAAGCCATATGCCACCACAGAAGAGCCTTTATTCAAGCTTAAGCTTGGGTGCCCGACATAAACTGACACAGCAGTTCAGTATAGTACATTTTTCCTTCAGTTTTTATAATTCTTAAACAAAGAGCCTCAGTTTCCCTTTGCTAATTGGACAGTCCTACGTGGGGTTTCTCTGACCTTTACAACGGTTGGTTGATCATCACAGACTGGTTAGACATTCGCTGTCCTTGTAATAGTAACCACAATAACCATTAATCTATAGAAGGCCATCTTGACCTCAGTCAGGAGGGTCCCAAGTAAGGATGTTTTGTTTTCCCAGCAGATGTTTGAGTCAGGGGGTTTTTACCAAGGACATTCTGTTATTTCAGCAAAGGCCTGCTTTACCTGTTTAAGTGCCTTTACAATAGCCACTTCCTTTTCTCCATCATATCATCTGGTTGGCAATAATGGCCTTCCCACTAGTCTTCCCACTTCTACTCTTGTCTATCTAAAGGCTCGTTCTCTTCTCAGAAACCAGAACCATCTTTAAAAAGTAGAAATCAGATCACTCTCTACCTCTGCTTAAAATACTTCATTGCTTCCATGTGGTTTTGAAACAGAATCAAAACCCCTCACTGTGACTGTAAGGCCATGTGGCACCTCACGCTCTCTCACCACCTTTGTGGATTCTCTGGGCACCATCCTACTTCTGGTGTCCTTTCTGCTCATTTAGCAAGACAGGCCATTTTCCAACTTACTCCATCTGGACCTTTTCCTCCAGGACTGAAGACAGCCATCTCCATGTTCTTCAGGCTTCAGCTCGGACATCATCTTCCCACAAGAGGCTTCCCTGATCATCACCAGGTACTTTTATCTCTTCACTAAAGTGTGTTCCTTCCCAGCACTAACATAACCTGTACCTATCTTGTGACCTGCTTTCTTGTTTATCACTGTCTTCACTCACATGTACAACAGGCTCCATGAGGACCATGCCCCATCTCGGTTTTCTTGGTGTTGTGCACTTAGGGGTTAACCTAATGGGTTACAGTAGACTCTCAAAAAATAGCAATTGAATGAATGAGTAAATAAAATAATATATTAAATGCTTAGCAGTGTATCTGGCACATAGTAAGTGCCAAATATATGTTAGATAATTACATATGAGATATACTGACATTGATTTACAGGGCTGATGAAGCGATTAGTTGGCACAGTAGATGAAAGGCAGCAATTGTAGTCCTTTGCACATGAAATCCTCCACCACGATTTACTGAGTGCCCAGCACTAAATTTGTGTAATGGTAAAGGAGAGGGGTTGACATTTGGCTACTCAACAGCTGTGTATTTGAGAGCCCCTCGATATTTAACTGAATTTTCAAATTTTCATTCGACATTGTTTTGATTATAAAGTCCTAAGCTACCAAGTGTTGTGCTCTAGGTAGAGAGATGTGAGGTGAGTGAGGGTATTATTACTTTGGGCATAGTTTGTACCATAAAGTAAGTCACTAAATAGACCTTATTGTTGGAAGAGTCATTAAATCAAGCACTCCATTCACTTGCCTTTCCTAGGCTTGACAAAAATCTTGTTTGGGCTAGAATATTTGTTTCCTGTAACAGGGACATGAATGAAAAAATTAGATAGTATCAGAAAAACTATCAAAAGAGAAAAATTCTTAAGTATAAGGGCGGCTGCTGGCCGGGCTTTCAATCTGGGCACTGGATCTTCCACTGTGATAGCCCAGAGCCACGTCTCCTAATGCCTCCCTCGGCAAACAGCCTGGTGCAGGGAATATGCTCAATAAAAGCTTCTTAAAAGAAAGGAAGAGTGAATTGAAGTCTAGGCCAATACCTTAAACACGGTCTAAGAGTAAAGAACATAGGATTGAAGCTTTTGGGAACTGGGTTTAAGTCAGTATCCTATTCCTTACTAGTTGTGTATCCTGGGATGAATTTCTTAACTCCCCTTAACCTTGGATTCTAAAACCATAACATGGAAAGCACATTGTTAACATTGGAGCATAGGATTGATGTGGGAACAAATGGGAGATAAGATAGCTAGTTAAATGAAGTTGATTATTTTTACCTTCCTCTCTTGTAGCTGGCCTCAGAAAATTAACTTGTTTTTCCATCTTTTTTGTCTCTCTATAGCCAAAAGAGATCTATAAGCAGTGGAGTGGCCCATGATCCCTTCACAATTTGTTTCATAGAAGATAAATCTAGGGGCTTTTGAATTTATGTATTTTATTATCAATTAAAATGTGAAACAAGCTGCGTATGGTGGCGCACATTTGTAATCCCAGTACTTGGGGGACTGAGACAGAAGGATCACAGGTTCATGGCCAGCTTCAGCAACTTAGCAATGCCCTCTGCAACTTAGTGAAACTCAGTTTCAAAATAAATAACAAAATAGGGCTGGGGTATAGACCAGAGATAAATGCCCTTGGGTTCAATCCCCAGTATTGCACTCCTGAGCACGCACGCACGTGCACACACACACACACACAGTGAAACTAAATAGAAGGTAGCACATATAATAAACATAATCACTTATACACAATAGAATTTCACTCAGCCATAAAGAAGAGCAAAATTATGTCATTTGCAGGAAAATGGATGGAACTTGAGAGTATTATGTTAAGTGAAATAAGCCAGACCCAGAAAATCAAGGGTTGTATGTTTTCTCTCATATGTGGAAACTAGAGAGACAAAAGGGGAACAAAGGGGGTATTTTATGAAAATAGAAGAGAGAAGAGTGGAGTAGAGAATGTGGGCCAGGGGTTAGGAGGACAGGAGGGGAAGAGGAGGTACTGAGGAATGAAGTTAAACAAATTATGTTACATACATGTAAACTATGTCACAATGAATCCCCACTATTATGTATAATTATAATGTGCCAGTAACAAATCATCATAATAAATAAATAAAATAATAACAATAACAATAAAAACAAAAATAATAAATAACATAATCACTAATAAATATTTTATAATTCTTTTTTTTTTGTCAGTACCAGGGATTGAACCCAGGGGCATTCTACCTCTGGGCTTCACCCCCAGCCCTATTTTTTATTCTTTATTTTTGAAACAGGGTCTCACTAAGGTTGCAGAGGGCCTCACTAAGTAGCTGAGGCTGGCCACGAACCTGGATCCTCCAGTCTCAGCCTCCCAAGTACTGGGATTACAAGCGTGTGCCACCACACCCAGCTTTTATAATTCTTTTCTGAAAACTTAACTAAAAACCTGTTAGACTCCTCACCTATGCTCTGTCCTTAGGGAAGGGCTCATCACAACTCCTTCCCTTCCCATGTCCTCTTTGTAGAAGGGCCCTCCTCCAAGCAGTTGTGAAGAGACCAAGTAGATCAGTAGGGGTCACTTCCTTGTCCCAAGTGGGTGATGTGTATTTCTGAGAAGGCTTAGCTACTTTAACTGAGTCTCTGCCCCACTCAGGAAGGGTCACCTTAAATATCCCTTACACTGGACAATGACATGGTCAGTAAGGGCTGTCTTTGAATTTGAGACCTTTAGTAGTGCTTTGTGCTACTCTGATAATTCCCAGCACATTTTCTTGTACTTGAAAGAAAGCAAATTTGACTTGTAAGTTTTTTTTTAAAGAAATTCGATTCTGAAACTAGATTGTAATTTAGTTCATTTCCATTCATCCATTTATAAACTTTTATTGAGTTCTTCCATGTGTCTTGCTTTGTGTGAGGATCTCAGAATAAAAAGATAAAAAGATAGATTCCCAATTTCAAAGAGCTTCAAGCAAGCCTGGTCGTGCACTCCTATAATCCTAGTACTCAGGAGGCTGGGACAGGAGGATTGCAGCCTCAGTGCCTTAGTGAGACCTTGTTTCAAAATAATAAAAAGGGCTGGGGATGTAGCTCAGAAGTAGAATGCCTTTGGATTCGATCCCCAGTAAAACACACACACACACACACACACACACACACACACACACCTACCTTCAAGTTGATTGGGAGAAGCAAAGCTGCAGCAAGCATGTGTGACAATTCTATGTCAGAGGCCAAGGAGTGGGAACAGTTAGTTGAAAAGGAGAGGGGAGTTAATTTTTTTTTTTTAGAATTTTATTGGTGCAGTGTAATTACACATTGTAGTGAGACTCAAAGTGATACATTCTTATTTGCACACAACATCTCTTGGGGTGTTTCCTTTCTTACCCTACCCAGCTACCCACTCCTTCCTTCCCTGTACATGCTAGTGAGATTGGGAGTGATACCTTCATATATGGACATAACATTATTTGGTCTGTTTCCTTCCTCAAGTTTCCTTTTCCCCCTCTACCTTCTTCCTTACCTGATCCCTTTCCACCATTCTACTGGTCCCACCAAGCAGAGTTAATTCTTTCTAGGCTGGTTGAACTACGAATTGAACCCAGGGACATTCTATCTCAAAGCTACACCCCCAGGCCTATTTTTTATTCTTTATTTTGAAACAGGGTCTCACTAAGTTGCAGAGGGCCTCACTAAGTAGCTGAGGCTGGCCACAAACCCAGATCCTCCAGTCTCAGCCTCCCAAGTACTGGGATTACAAGCGTGCACCACCATGCCTGGCTTGAGGGGAGGGGATTATGCAAGGGCATGGACACTAGCAGGTGGGGATTTGTGGAGGCTATATTGGAACTTCTCACAGCAGATGAGTGAGTATTCAAAGCAGACATGGGATTATGGAAGAGGAGAGGCACATTCAAGGAAGAGAAGCCCAAATGAGCTGAGCTATGAAATTTAGAGTAAGGCATAAATGGAAAATTTCAAATATTTGACTGGAATGCTGGAGAGGGGATGTGTGGGACTAAGAGAGGTGGTGGGGATAACAGAAAGCTAGAAAGGAAGGACAGATACAGCCTCAATGGCTGTAAAGCTGAAGTTAATGAAGAATACATCCTAGACATCTACTGTACAACATAGTGCCTCTAGGTAACAATATGGTACTGGGTGCTTAAACATTTGTTAAGAGAGCAAATCTCATGTTAAGTGTTCTTACCACAAAACAAAACAAAAAAAAAACAAACAAACAACAATAGCAACAAAACCCCCATAGGGATACAGGGAACTTTTGGAGGTGATGGACATGTTTATTGCCATGATTGTGACGATGGTATTATGGGTATGATAATACCATCCTATGATGCGTATGTCCAAATTCATCAGATGGCAAAAATTAAATGTACACCATCCTTTGTATGTTGCTTAAACTCCAGTAATGCAGTTATAAAAAAAAGGAGACAGGTTATGAAGAGTTTTGTATGGAGAAATAAAGAAAATTGAACTTTATTCCAAGATGCTGAGGAACGATTAAGGCATTGTAAGGAGATCGCACATTCACTGTTGAAAGATTACTCTTATGGCAGTGTTGAAAAAGGGGTCATTTATCTCGCTTACAGCTGGTCCCCTGAGACCCTCAGCACCAACACGCATGTCACCTTTTCTGGCCTGTGGAAGTAAGGAGTTTCAAGGCTATACGATGAGCCATCAATAATCTGTCACTTGATTATGTGTGTTGTGCTGGTTGTGAAATGGCAGAAGTATGGGCAACAGATCTCTTTCTTGCATCTGTGTCAGGAAAACAGGGAAAGCTAAGATTGGAAGCAGTTGTTGATTTGTCCCGTGGTGGTGGGATAAACTTTAATTAGCTTTTATATACTGATCATTTTCGCCTCTCTGATTTAGAACATCTCACTGTCTGTCTCAAAGTCTTATTGTTCTACAACTGGAAAGTCATTCACAAAGCACTAAGAGACACAATAAATATGGGCATACTCTGGTGACCATTTAGAGATTAAAATGCTTTTGAACTAAAAAGCAATAAAGCAACCGTGCCTCAGTTCCTTGTTTGTCAAGCGAGAATCCTGGAGTCGGTGGTCTCCAAGGCCCCAGAGCATTGCACACCCTGAAATTCTTACAGAGAATTTCAGGGTGTGCTTGTTTATTTTACTTCCAGAGATTAATCTCAGGACAGCCTATATTCTTCCCATTTCAGCTTGACACTAATTCTTTGATGTTTTTGGGTCATATCATTGTGGAAAAGGCCTTTCTTGTATTACTGCAACATGTTTAGAAAAGCAGTTGTTAAGATAACATTGGAATGTGTGAAATGCATTTGCTTCCTACTCTACTGCTGACAGACTGGGGTTGTTTTTCCTTTTCCAGTAGAGATATTGTCATTTCCAACAGGGAGTATATAATGCATGAAAAGAAAGACAGCCCAGAGTGATGCAGCAGAAGTGGAGAGTCTGTCTTACCTTTGGCAGTCAGCTGGGAAGTAAAGAGGCCATGCCTGCACGGGTGTTTGCCCAGAGCCACCTCCGCCCCATCCTCCAGCTTACAGAGCAAAGTAGGGCAGTGTTTGTGCAGCAGGAGCTGATCTGCATGCTGACTTTGAGCTGAGAGGAGGCTGGGTGGTTAGATAAATGCACTACTTATTGCTGCCTGGATGACTTTTTTTTTGTGGTACTAAGGATTGAACCCAGGGGTATTCTACCTCTGAGCTACATCCCATCTCTGTTTTATTTTTTATTTTGAAACAGGGTCTCACTAAGTTGCAGAGGGCCTCACTAAGTTTCTAAGGCTGGCTGTGAACCTGTGATCCTTGTCTCAGCCTCCCAAGTACTGGGATTACAAGCATGCACCACCATGCCCTACTTGGGTGGTTCTTGAGCTTGTCGTCACATGAAGACAGCAGAAGAGCTTGTGAGGCCTGGTTAGACCCTTACCCTGCTATGAGGACTACGTATGATTTGTTCTACACATTCATTCACAGAAGGGGAATGGGGGTTTGGGGGATACCCACAAGTCCTCTGCACTAAAGAGGTGGTGAGATCCTCTAATCAATGTTAGACGTTTATTTCGGCAGCGTCAGATACATTTGCAATACTTTATTTTTAAGCTGGGTGATTAATATATAGGTGTCCATTATATTATCTGCTTATACTTTTGGTGTGGGGGGGTGCTGGGGATTGAACCCAGGGGCATTCTACCTCCGAGCTACACCCTCACCCCTTTTTATTATTTTTTTTTTTGGACAAGGTCTCACTAGGTTGCTGAAATTAAAGTTGCTGAGGCTGGCTTCGAACCTGTTATCTTTCCGCCTCAGTCTCCCAAGAACTGGGATTACAGATATGTGCCACCACATCCAGCTTTTATTTTTTATTTTGAAACAGGATCTTGCTAAATTGCTGAGGATGGCCTCGAACCTATGATCCTCCTGTCTCAGCTTCCCAAATACTGGGATTATAGGTGTGTCTGGCTTGCTTATACTTTTTTTTAAGGGAGAAAACATAGGTGGCAGTAGAATTTTTAAACTTTGTTGAGGTATAATCAAGATACATAAACTGCACATATTTAAAGTGCACAATTTGAAAAGCTTTGACACATACACACATATATATACATGCACACATATATATGCACACACACACATACACACACACACACACACACACACACACACACACACACACACACACTTGTGGAGCAATTACCACAGTCAAGAAAATGAATATATCCATCATCTCTCAAATTTTCTTCATGCTCCTTTATAATCTGTCTCTTTCATTTCTCTATACCCTCCCCACCCCTTTGGAATCACCAATTTCCTTTCTGTCACTATAGAATAGTTTGCATTTTATAGAATGTTATGTAAGTGGGAGCCTATAGTATGTACTCTATGTTGGCTGGCTTCTTTAACTCCTAATATTTATTTTGAGATTCAATAATGTTGTTGCATGTAACAATAGTTCATTCCTTTTTATTGCTGAATAGTATTCCATTGTAAGGATATGCCACAATTTATTTATTTATTCACCTGCTGAGGGACATTGGGTTGCTTCAAGGTTTTGGTTATCACAAATAAAACTGCTGTAAAATTCTTGTACAAGTTTTTGTGTGGATATATTTTTCCATTTTTCTTGAGTAAATACTGGGAATGGAATGGGTAGTTATGTAGTAGGTTTTTGTTTAGCTTTTTAAGGCACTTCCAAACTGTTCCCTAAAGTAGCTGTACCATTTTGCATTCCCACCTACAGGGCTGAGGGTTCAAGTTCTTCCACATTCTCTTCAGTACTTGGTATGGTAATTCTTTTCAGTTTAAGCCATAGACAGGCGCATAGTGGAATATGACTGTGATTTTAATTTGTATTGCTTCCATGAGTATCGATGTCAAGTACCTTTTCAAGTACTTATTTGGTGTCTGTGTATTTTTCTTTGATGAAGTGTGTCTTCAAATCTTTGACCCATTTAAGAAATTAAGCTCTTCATTTTCTTATTGTTTGGTTCTGAGAGTTCTTCATATAATCTAGAAGTATGATATACACTTTACAAAAATTTTCTCCCAGTTAATGACTTGTCTTTTCATTCTTTGACAGTGTTTTTCTAGAGTAGGAGTTTTAACTTTGAAGTTCCATTTGCCAGTTTGTTCTTTTATTGATTGTGCTTTTGGTATTATTCTAAGCTATCCTTGCCTAACCCACATTCTCTGAATTTTTCTATGATTTCTTCTAATAGTCTTTACAATTTTAGGCTTTATATTTAGATCTATGATGTACTTTGAATTATTTTTATATGATATGAAAAATAGTTTCAAGTTCAATGTTTTTCTTCTTGCATAGCAATATCCAACTGTTCCTGTGCCACTTGTTGAAAAGTCTGTCCCTTGCCACAATCCCCATCTGTAGCTTGTCTTTTTTTTAATACAATAGTTTTTAATTTTGATATAGCCACATTGGTCAGTTTTGTCTTTTATGATCTATAATTTTGGAGTTGCATCTAAGCAATTTTTGCTGCTTAAAAATCTCTTGGCTAGCCGGGCGTGGTGGTGCATGCTTGTAATCCCAGTACTTGGGAGGCTGAGACCAGAGGATCTGGGTTTGCGGCCAGCCGCAGCTACTTAGTGAGGCCTCCACAACTTAGTGAGACCCTGTTTCAAAATAAAGAATAAAAAAATAGGGCTGGGAGTGTAGCTCAGAGGTAGAATGACCCTGGGTTCAATCCCCAGTGCAAAAAAAAAAAATCTCTTGGCTAGTATTAAATCTCCAACTTTTGGCTATCTGTTCACTATTTGATAACCAAATATGCAAATATACAATGTCCTTTTTTTTGACAGTGCTGGGAATCAAACCCAGGGCCTTGAGCATGCTAGGCAAGCACTTTACCACTAAGCTACATCCCCAGTCCAACAATGTCCTGTTTTAGAAACTTAAGAGAGGCTAGGGAAATTGCAACAAGCAAATCAGAAACAGAAGGAATTTAAAAATTTAGCTGGGAAGAAAGGCAGAAAAAAATCACCACAGAACTATCACTGCTTGTGAGAACAGAGGGGCAATAATGATGGAGAGGAGAGAAGCCTTAGCATCAGGTGCAAATTTGTGATGTCAGTTGATGTGGACATGTGGGGAGTAGGTGGTGTGTATACTTGGACTTAACATAAAGATCAACCATAAAGTGTTAGCGGCTATCATGTCATTCAGTGAAAAATTCCTGGGAATAATTTTGGGTACAGAAGTCACTCATATTCTTTCTCCTATACCTCTCCAGAAAAAGCTCAGCATATGATCTGTGGGACAATTTGCCTTCCTTTCTCTTACAGGCTGGGGACTGTTTTTGGTCAGCATCTTTTCCTGTTGTAAACCTCCTCTGCTTCCCTTAGGCTGTCCAGTCAGTTGCACAGTTCCTTCCTTCTTTCCCTTCTTTCTTGGATGGAACCCAAGCATTTAGCTACATCCCCAGCCCTTTTTATTTTTATACAGAGACAGGGTCTTGCTAAGTTGCCCAGGTTGGCCTCAAACTTGCAATCCTTCTGCCTCAGCCTTGTGAGTCCCTGGGATTATGTGAGTCCCTGGCATTACAAGTGCCACCATCCCTGGCTGGATTTCCCCTTTTATTGCTTCCTCTTTTATCTGTGTTTTTTGAAAGAGTAATATTGCTCCCACCATTGCTATTCCTCTAATTTCCTCCTCAGTCCACTGCGTCCTGGCCTCTGCCCTCGACACTTTATTGAGACTGCTCTTCCTAAGGGCCAATGGCTCCTTAATTGCCATATCCAATGACACTGACATTTCCCAGACTAATTTACTGAACTTCTTAGTTATATTTATTTCTTTTTAAAAAAACCTACACGTTTAGATACTGTGAATTTTTACTTTCTTGGTTCTCCTTCTGCCTCTCAGCCTATTTCTTTATTATCTATCTGCTCAATGAATTTACCTCTTTAAAAAGTTAAGTGACTCATCTGAACAAATGATAAATATTGTATGCACACTGCAGTTATTTGTCATTTCTTGTCAAGCTTTTTAGGCGAGGTACCCAAAAGAAAATCTTACTGTTAACTTCTATTTTTTATTTTAGTAGGTCATATGTTCCAACTTGATTCAATTAATTTTTACTTAACATTAGCTTAATAGAGAAAGAGTCCTCTTGGATCTGTTTACCTTCTCTTTTTGCACAAAGCTGGATGGTCATCAAATCTGTGCATGAAAACAGCTGAATCCAGAATATTCAACTCATGGGGACAGAACTTTACAGTGCTGTGCTTCAGAAATTATGCAAACCTTAGAAATCTGTAAATGAGAATTGAATTTGGAGCCTAGAGGTAGAAAATGTGATTAAAGAGAATATGAGAGCTTCTAAGATTTTTTTTTTCTGGGCAGGAGTTTAAAAAAAGACAAATCTTATTTGCTTTTTTCTCTACCAACTAAAAAGGCAACACAAAGGCTTAGAAACACAAAGTTGCTTTTGGCATTTAAATAGATTTTTAGCATATGGCATAGCAATCCTTGTTTAAGTCAGCAATATAGTGTGGAGGCACGGAGTTAAGGATAAAGCCTTTATACATATGATTTCACTGTTATTTTTGGCAGAACAGAGAGAAAACGTTAAATGCGAATATATACTTTTCTTTCTGTCAATATTATTATCTTTTTACCAGATAGACCGAATCTCTTAAAAACCTAGTCTAATTTAAACCACTTTGTCCATTTAAAAAATACCATGATCTCTTCATCTATTCAAAAATTTCAAACCTATAGATACATTTTTTAGAAAACTATTTAAATAGCTTAAGAAGCATCCACGAAGGCTTATGCAGGATAAGGCTCTAGTGTTTATATTTATTCTTTATTTTATCACAAGAGATTTCATTTCCTTTCTCTTGCTCACATGAAATATAGCTGGTTGATGCTCCATAAACAACATTAGCCTTCTGTAACCGAGGAGAGAGTGGCAGCGTGCCTGACTAATGGCAGTTTAAAGTCTCTGATGCACAGGGATCAAATTAAATAAGGCTTCGGTGTTGTCAAGATTTAGAATCTATTGATGCCCCAATATTTATTCATCTGCCCTTTCTTAAGCTTCGAAGGCTCACAGGTCAGCTGCCTCTGATCGCTCCTCACCTTCGGGACTGGCTGAGGCTGGAGGAGCACGTTCAGCTGCAATTCCACCAGGGGGCAGTCTTTGACGGAAAAAGCCTCATCTTCCTTTCAACCACTGGTTGCTGCTGTCTGTCTCCCTCTCTCCCCTCCTTCCCTCTCTCCCTCTTTCCCTGCCTTTTTCTTTTTCATGCTATATATATTTTTTTGCCTTTCGTTCCCAAGATACATTTTATTTATATCTTTATGAATATATTTATTATTTATTAACTTTCTTACTGTCACAACCTTCTTTCCATCTCTGAAATAATGAGGAGGGTTTCTGAATGTTACTATGGCACAAGGGAATAGAAACGTTCATGAAATACACAAAGGGTGACCAAACTGAAACAGCCACCACGAGGCCCCCACCAAAAAGAAAACGACATGCAATAACCAGAGACCAGATGTGAGTAGAATCCATCCTGTACTCCCTGGAAAAATCCATCCTGCTTTGTTCCTAGAAAAAAGTGATCAGTACCCTGCACTTGCTGTATGCACTGGACAACAGGAGATGGTTTTGTGGTCTCTAGGGCAGACAGCTCAGACTGAGATCTGAAAGCCTCCTCCTGTCCATTTTGCTTTTAACCTCTGAAGGAATCTGCTGTTTCTGACATTGCTGCCAGTTTTATCCACCGGCATGAGGAGGAACAGAGGCCTGGGGGCTCTTCTAGCACGGAGGGGTGTGTGTGTGGGGGGTCTGCACAGCAGGAGGGAGAGTTGCATAAATCAGTCAACAATGTTTTACTAACATGCCAGGCTGGTTACTGGAGGAACACAGTTGACTGAGTCAAATTTATTGTTTCATTTAATATTCACAACTGTACTTTATAGATGAAGAAAGTACAAATCGTGTAAGCCAGTAACTTGCCAAGGTCTGTTACTGTGATTATCAACAAAAAAACTCAAACCCAGGTCTACTTTATGATAAGACCTAAAGGTCCTTCCAGGCTGCCTCCAGTTTTATCGTGCCAGAAGTTTCTCCCCGACTCTTTTCTTCCCCATATTAATCCCATTCTCCATTTCATTTCCTTATTCTTGGATTCATTTTACTCATTCCCCAGATCTTTACCAGATTTGCATTTCACCATTGATACTACCCCAGAGATTACCAGTCTCAATGTTGTTTTAATTTTCATTACTTTGGTTGTTAGCAAGGTGAACATTTTAAAATGAATCACATATTACCTGTTTTGTGAGCAGCCTGTTTTCAAATGAAACAGAAAGGTTACATAACTTTCTTAAATTTTCCATCCAAATACTAACCAGGTCTGACTCTATTTAGCTTTTGAAATCAAACAAGATGGGGCACATTAAGGGTGGTACGAGGCGGTAGATACAATTTTCTTAAATCTAAGCAATAATATTTGGTTTTAGGGACCATGGGAGCCATGGTTTCGGCAGGTAGTCTGACTTGAGGAACTGGCCAAAGATTTAAAGGTTCATTTTGAGATTTAAATGGGATAGAATTTTCCTTATAATTATATTTTTATCCTTATTTTCCTTTTTAAACATTTAAAAATAGGACAGGGTTTATCTTAATACACTTTCAGACTGAATTATGAAAAACCAAGGGTATTAGAGGCTAAATATAAATATAAATATAAAGAGCCTAACAAAAGATTATAATATAAATATAAGTAGAAATTCATAAATCAAAGTCTAGATGTGTCTTCCAAACTTGTTTAATGCATTTGAAAATGCTTCACCCAAGTCGGGTGTGGTGGCACATGCCTGTACCTGTAATGCCAGTAATTTGGGAGGCTGAGACAAGGAGGATCATGGGTTCTGGGCCAGCCTCAGCAATTTAGTGAGACACTGTTTAAAAAAAAAGAGAAAAGGGTTGGGGTGCAGCTCAGAGATTAGAATGCCCCTGAATTCTTCCCCAGGACCCCTACCCCCAATAAAAGCAAAGACAAATGCTTTATCCATTTCCATAAAATATCCAGGTGTACAGACTCTTGAGACTCTACCTACCCTTTCCCGTTGCCTTTTCTGCGAGGATGAGAGGTGCACACAGACCTGCTTTTGGACTCTCTCACACTCATTCCTTCTCATGACAAATGGCCTTGCTTTCCTACTGTTTTGGATGCAGTATGTTGCTTTGGAGCCTGCCCAAGCTCACTCTCCTAAAGTAATCTCCCATGTTTCAGCCTCATTAACTCTATACACTAACAAGTTAAGTTCATTTGAGTTACATTTGTTAATTTACTCTGCCAGGGAATTACTTGCACTGTGTGTGTATATGTGTGGCTAAGCCTTAGTGACCTGAAAGAATGATCATCATGTATTATCTAAAAGTCATTTCAACAAAGGGCAATATTTACTCACTTTACCCATAATACCAGAATATCAGCTTTATGTACTTGATTTCCTGCATCCACAAACAACTTTTGAATTACATTAAACCATTAAAGCAGTGGAGAAAATCAGTACACTCAGGGGACCCGGTATTAAGATATGGACATTATACCACATAAATTATTAAATAATTGTTTTCAACAAAGCAACAGTCAGGTCACCATCTCTTGTGAATCAAACAGAATTATCTTTTAAATTTTGCAGGATGCAAATTGTACTAATGTTCTAAAGCATAAGATATTTAACAGTAAAGAAGCCAAGATGTACATAAAGTAAAAGAACATTTTAAGACCACTTGAAGAAAGCAGCTTGTCTTTGTTAGAGTGGGTTTTGAAAGTGGTCTGCTGTTTGTTTTAAGACCAATACCTAAATTCCATTTAAAAATGTATAATTACAATGCACCAATAAATGAACATAAAAAGTTAAAAAAAATCCCTCCCCCAAAAAAATATTTGGCCTTATATTGGATTCAAGTTCTGACTCAGTGGGTAATATTAGGCATGGTCTGTGAGCATGTAGGACTTTGTTTTGAGCTGGAGAATCTGGTAGTTGTCTCAGCTTTCAAAGAAGGGGATTTTTCTCTGTGTTTGTCCTCTCCCTCTCCCTCCTCCTCCTCCTCCTCCTCTTCCTCCTCCTCCTCCTTCTTCTTCTCTCTCTCTCTCTCTCTCTTTCACACACACACACACATACACACACACACACACACACACACACCTTTCTGAGACTACTGTCTTGGGTGCTTTACAGCAGAAACTCATGCTGGAGAAAATCAAACTTCTAGTTTTCAGCAGCATGTGAGTAAAAGCGTGGTAAAGACTTTCAAACTTGGAACCTTGGTAATTGTAGCCAAGTACTGGGAATTCTCTGTGCGTGCTTAGAAGCCTGGATACATCCAAGAGCCAGTATCTCTGTCTATAAGCATAGGAAATGGAGCAATGTGAATGTAGGGATTCATGGAATCAGGGCAGGTTGCCAAGTTCAGAAAGATGGGAAAGGAGGCTCCAGACCAGACCAGGCCAGAGCTATTTCCACCATTTAAACTCAACTGAGGATTTCCCCTTCTGCAAGTGAGGAGTAAGTAGAAGCTCACAACAAAACCACATGGCGCATTCCATGTGGCTCATTGTGCTCAAGTTACCAGTGGTAAACTGTCAAGTTTAATCCATTGTGTGGAGTCACTAAACATCTTATACTTTCTTCTATTACAAGATTCTTGTAAGAATAATTTCTTCAAGTGCCATTGATGAGAAATGGCAGCACTTGGTGGAATCCTGCTGATACTCTTTCTCAGGATTCCAGTGGGCAGAACCAGTGAGTGACATCCCCTGACAACAGCATCTACACATGGTCCATTGCTTGCATTAATGCAGGAGAAAGAGTTTTATTCCATTATAAGTACAGAAAAATACTTTATATTTCATCTCTAGCCAAACCATGAAATCATAAGGAATTTGGGGTAGGAATAGCACATGATTTCTCCCAGGCCACCAAGGGAACTTAGCAGGGCTGGGCTGGGGATAAAGATCTCTAGGCCCCAATCCCTGGCTCACCACTCCCTGCTTCCCAATTTCACCAAATTTGCTTGTTCTGGCAAAGGAGAAGGTCTCTTAATCTGTTTCTGGAATAAAATTTCCTCTGCCATTTGCAACACTCCAAAGAAAAGAAACATAACAAAATCATTGTTTTGCATTAATACTTCCATTTCCAGCCATCTCAGCAATCAATCAGAACTTTTATCTTGTTGCCTGAAGAGACAAGGTCATTTAATTCACAACAATTTCCTTTTCCCTTTGTCTCAGCGACTCTATTAAATAAAACATGATGGATCACACTCTACATTTGCATGCCAGCTAAAACAGGGCCAAGTCTTTGCTAGAACAGAGAGAATCCTGCCTTTGACTGCAGCGAGTGAGAGGTTAGCACTGGGAAAGGATCAACTTGTGCACATGTGAGCCTTTTTCTGCTTAAAGAAAGGGGCCCAATTAACAGCCAGACTAAAGACTGGAAGCTATGCTAAAAATTAATAAATTTCAGTCAATAAGGAGCACAATCCTGTGTAATTAAGGCTAATTTTTAGTAACATTCTAATCTTAGAGAGCCTGGCTGGGGAGTAGTCTGGCCAAGTATTCGGGTTTCTATACTTGTCCTTTGAGTCAATTCCCACCTTCCCATATTAATTAGAACAGAGATATTTTTTGAATCTATGCATTTATAGAGAATTTTCACTTTTCCTCTTCTTCAGAGTGCCCAGGGGTGCTTGTCTGGCATGTGTTTCAGAATGACCCAACGTACCTTGCAACCTTCGGCATATGGAGCTATTGAGTGTAGCGCTGACAGGACATGAGGGCATTGCCCAATCTGGCCACCTGCTTTATGCAGAAATGTTCACATTTCTACTTCTAGATTTTCTTCTGCAGAGTTTATGGTTTTCCAAAGATCAAGGGCAAACAGTTAGGTGTTGACTCGAATGCAGGTCTTTTGCCTCTTAGTGACAATGAGAGGCATTTAGTCTTAAATTCTTTCTACATGCTGGCTGGTGGTTACATCGCTGGTGGCAATACTCACAGCTGTAGCAATATGATGTTATCCTGGATAACCAGAGAGAAGCCTGTCTCTCAAGGTTTTGGTTTATAAGCTCTTGAATATTCAGACATTTATGTAGTAGCACAGCATTTTTTTCCTCCTTTGAAATTCTCTATTGTTCGACTCTTTACTCCTGGCCCTGGACTTTAATTCTCTGTCCACTTGTGTGGTGGGCTGGGGGCTAAATGCAGTCGTAGGCTTGTGAGTCCCCCAGGGACTTTTCAAAGAAGGTTGATCATACTTCTCCAAAGGAGCATGGCCCTGTTCCATGGGGTCTACTAATCCACCTTATGCTAAGTCTACGTATAGGAGAAGCAAACAATCCTCAGTCATCTCCATGAGTAACAAAGGGAAAATAGGAACAGTCACCCGTGAGGCTCACCTGGCTGACCATGACAGGCCCCCATCTTCCAACACTCAGTTAAGCCCTCCTGTGGACCAGTAGCGCCCTCAGGGCTGTTTAGCCTCATCCCTTTACAATCCCAGTGTTTGAATTTAGAAACCAAGGCAGATCACTTCTGATGTCTAAAGAGAGTGGCTCATGACCAGGAAAGAGGTGACAGGAGGGCTAGCGGAGGTTTTTGGAGCTGCAGTAACCTCTTTCCCGGCAACTGGCTCCTCTTCATTTTAGGCAATTCTCTGTTTTGGACAGAGAGCATTAGCTTTTATCCTCCCACACAATTGTTCATGCTGAACCTGGGGTTTATCAGATCTCAAAACCTCTCATTTCTCTCCACATTACTTTCTGTGAAATTGACTCACAGAACATTGACGTGGTACTGTAGCAGCTTGCAATCTAAAAGTGCCCGAACTGCCTGGTTGTCCCCAAGGAGCTCTTTCAGGCAAAGTCATCCTGGGATCACACACCTGTTTCCCAAGAATTTACAACATTTGTTCAGTTAACATTTCCTGAATGGAATTAAACTTTCTAAGAAGCAAATGGCTCCAAATCTCCACATGCAGTCTGCACTTTGCAAACAGTGGCCCAATTCTGATGGTATTGTGTGTGTGTGTGTGTGTGTGTGTGTGTGTGTGTGTGTGTGAGACCTAGGGATGGCACTGAGCGCTGGGCTAACAAGGGACTGTCAAAAGGTGATGGATAAGCCAGACCTGGTGGCACATGCCTGTAATCTCAGGACTTGGGAGGCTGACACAGGAGGATCACAGCAACTTAGCCAAGGCTGTTTCAAAATAAAAAGGGCTGGGGGTATAGCTCAGGGACAGAAAGCCCCCTGGGTTCAATGCCCAGTACACAAAAGAAAAAGAAGGTGATGGACAGATTTGTACAAGGGAGGTGGTTATTTCAATAAGGTTTATCTGAGTTAGCCTGTAATAACCAGCTGCCTGTCTCCGCAGGGAGCACCATTTGACATAAATGAAGACAAGGACAATAATCAGGTCTGAAAGAGAATTAATTGAAAAGGAGTAGCCTGCTCTGATCTGCAGATTGAGCTCCTTAGGAGGGTTCCAGAAGCCAGAGTGAGTCAAATGCTTTTACATACAGTGATTTGTCCTGGGAGACACAAACACCACACTTTACTGACCCCAAATCAGGAGAAGAGCAACATTACAGCAGCTCAAAGGGGGCTAGTTTCCAGGTGGTACATCTCTTAATTGCAATGTTCATTAAAATGGTGTTTTTTTTTTTTTTTATCTAGACAAGCTTTTAAAAACATACCAGAGAAAAGGCAAATGAAAGAGTGGGCATTAAGTATTTGACTTTTTTTGGGCTTCTAACCATATCTCAAGCTTTTGGTCAAAAGATAAAGATGCTTGATTAAGGAGTCATTTCTCTTTTAATGAATCTGAGAACCAAGAATTAATAAGCATCTGTCATAGAAGAACTAACATTAGTTCTGTCTTGACAACCATGAATGACATACCATTTATTCTCTATCATGTCACCCAAGTCTCTGTTTAACATCAGACAAGCTGTCAGACTACTACTCTGCCTACATTAGTGTCCCCTCTGTTTTCTATCAATAATTGCCTGGATATGTTTTTCTTTATGGTATTTAGTGTTAAGTGATTATAATTATGTGTCTTCCTAACTTCCTAATCTGACTTCCATGAAGGTAGGAACTTTAATTTACTGCTAAAGATACCGCGTGTATCTTTACCACCTAGACTAGTGCTTGGCATATTAAAATGAATGCCCAAATACCATAGCCAAGAAATTTCACATTTATTTCTCATAAGCGGCATTCACTCTTTTCCCTTTTTTTGAAAACCACTTTATTACAGATTTCTTCTTTTATAATGGAGTAGCAATAGCAAAGAGATAAAAGTATCATTAGCAATATTCAATAGAAAAGCTAGTTACGCCAGTTATATGGTAGGTAGAAACACCAAAAACTAATGGCTAAAGAAATAAAAGGTGTCACAGAAACACACATCCTAAGCATAAATATACTGTAAAAATAAGTGAGGTGGTGTAAACTATGTAAGAGCTGCCATGAATTTCATCATAAACTGGTATATGTGATTGAGTAAGAGATCAGCTTTCACGAATGAACTGTGCTGTGACTTGCTGTGTATTTTGTTTAAATCAAAGTTTTTATTGAGACAATTATAGATGCACATGCAGTTGTAAGACATACTAGAGATCCTGGGTGCCTTTTACTCAGAGTCCCCCAATGGTTACATTTGGCAAGACAAATACAATACCACAACCAGGAAATTTACCAATCATACTCAGATTTCCCCAGTTTTACTGTAGTCATTTTTGTGTCTGTGTATACTTAGTTTTATACAATTTTATCACATGTGGAGGTTGTTGTATTTGCCAGTATAGTCAGCAGTTCCACTGCCACAAAAATGCCTTCTGTTGCCTCCCTTTTATGACCTCCACCTGATTCTGACCCTCCCTTCACACCTCCTCATCCCTCACCCATGACAACCCCTAATATAGTCTCCATTTCTAGGATTCTGTCATTACAAAAATGTTGTGCAAGTAGAATCATACAATCTATTAGGACTGGCTTTTTTCACTTACCGTAATTCCTTAGGGATTCATCCAAGATAGTGTATCAATGGTTCATTCTTTTTTATTTCTGTTTTTTCTTTCTTTTTTTTTTAAATGTCCATGGTATATTATGTGCCTTGGCTTGTTTAATCACTCATCAGCCGAAGGACACCTGGACAGTTTACAGCTTTGGGCTATTTCAAATAACACTGCCGTGAGCATTCATGTGCAGATTTATGTGCAGCACTCCTTTAAGCAAAACACATTCAAAGGGAGAAAGGGGGACTATTACACTTTTTCTTCCATAAATGCATTGCAAAAAATTGTAGTCATAAATGAAGCAGGGGGCATGGAAACAGGATTGGAACAGAAGCTGATTTATCCAGGGTGGAAGCTCAGGGTCATTTTGAGAAAGAGATTATGCTTGTCTTTGAAGAGGGAGGAGGTCATTGTCAACAGCAAGGCAGGACTGCAAGGAGAAGGCACATACAGGGAAAGTCACAGAGTAAGAAGAAAGTATATCCAGCTTTGGAAGCTGGAATTATGGGGGAAACAGTGAAATTCAACTTCATTATAGGCTGCATAAGAAGGAGGTAGAGGTGAGGCAGGACAGACAGGAGGCTTACCCAGTGCGTTAAAGGATTTGTGCTTAATATCTTAGGGCCAAAGAACCAGTGAAGAATTTTAAGCAGAATGGATTGGGGAGAGGAGGAGGCAAATTTGACTTTTAGAAAGATCTCAGGAACAGATGCGAGATAGAAGGAAGCTGGTGGGGACTACTGCAGGGCTCTGCTGCAACCTCCAGGGGTTCCAGGGACTGAAAAAGACAATACAGGGTCAATTCTATTGTAGCATGTTAAGATGGGGGAGTAAATTGTACACCAGGCTCAGGAGGCAGAGGGTCAAAGGGATCCATACTCAGGGGAAGACTGGGGAAGAGTAAGCAGTGTAGGTTGCACAAGGTCCTGGGAACATCAAGGCAATAGTGGGAGAGGAGGCTAGAAATGCAGGTTGGAGGGAGACAGGTGAGATGTAGGAGGCTTTCAACACTAGCAGGGGAGTTAGTGCTTAATTTAGTATACCCTTGGAAGTGCACAGGGGGTTGGAGATGTAAAAGAAGCTCTCTTTGGGAGGATAATCGGATGGGGCTGTGTAAGTGCGAAGTGCAAAGGTGGGAGGAAGAGGCAAAGAGACTCGCTCAGTGTTTATTTCAGCATTTTACCAGGGCAGCGAGGGGCATGGAAATGTACTGGCAGGCACATTCTAGCAAAGAAAGAGTCAAGTACAATGCCAAGATTTTGACCCATGATGACTAAGAGAATAATGTTGCTCTTGCACACAAGAGTGATGTTAGGTTGTAGTTGTTGAAAGATGATGAATTTGGGTCACACGTACTCAGTGTAAGGAGCAGGAAGCCACCTGTGTCAGGTAAGCAAGTGGAAATGAAGAGATAGAGCTCAGGAGAGAGATGGGGCCATCGTTTTCATAGAGGAGTGGGAAGAGACATGAGCAAAAGAGATAAAGATTTATCTGAGAGGACTGAAGAACTAGGCAGGTGTTATTTTGGAAACAAGAGAGGAGAAAATGTTACTGATGTGGCTAGAAGTTTGAAATGTTAGCCAGGCACAGTGGCACATGCCTGCAATCCTAGTACTTGGGAGGCTGAGACAGGAGGAAATCACAGGTTCCAGATCAACCTCAGCAGCTTAGTGAGACCTTCAGCAACTTAGTGAGACCCTGTTTTGAAATAAAAATGGGCTAGGGGTGTAGCTCAGTGATAGAATGCCCCTGGGTTCAATCTTCAGTATACACACACACACACACACACACACACACACACACGCGCGCGCACAGACCATGGTACCTGAGAACAGGCTATTAGATTTTGTGCTTTGCCAGATGGAAACTATATCCTAACTGCATAACACAAGCTGAAATGATTAGCAGGAGGGAGTGATGAATTCCTTTCTTGGTTCACTCTTGCCTTTCCAGGGGGAGGTATGCAGTTGGTGAACAGACAGGCAGGGAAGGGCAGGAGGAGGTTAACTGCCAGCTATTCTTGCGGAGTGACATGATTAGGTCTGTGGGAATCGCAGATCCAACACGCGGGGAACAGCTGCAGGCAGGACGAGGAGCAGGAGGAGGTAGGAAACGGTGCAATAGTTCACTTCGGAAATGATGAGGCCCTGCACCCAGGCTGGGGCTGTGGGAATCATTTTCAGGAGACAAATGTTAGACACTTTACTTGGCAACCTAATAGTACCTCAGTGATGCTTATTTAGCAGAAGCTGTCTTCCAAGAGGCAGGGTTAATATGGGGCATGTGGGCATGGACTGAAGGAATTAGAACGTATGTTCTTTGTTTCTCTCTATAGGTCGGGTGCCCAAATGAGAAGATGATCTTTATCCTAAAGTGAACAAGATCCCAAGATCCCATATTTCATTATTGAGAAACAAAAAGAAAAACTTCCAAGTTTTAAATTTTAGCTTATATATATATAAGCTAATATATATATATATATATATATATATATATATATATATATATATAAAGCAGAAGGTGAGATTCGTTCAATTTGGTGGGCCCCTTTTAATTGAAAGGCATTGGGACTAAAAGGGAGATGTAAATTGGACTAATCTCACTGTGTGCTTTGAAAAAGCATAGGATTCTCCATCATTTCATTCTTTTTGCATGTATGTGGTACTGGAAATTGAACCCAGGGATGTTCTGCCTCTGAGTTACACCCCAGCCCTATTTTATTTTTTATTTGATACAGGGTCTTGCTAATTTACTGCTCACTGGCCTCAAATCTCTGATCCTCCTGTCTCAGCCTCTCAAGTACTGGGATTACAGGTGTGTGTCACCATGTCCGGTTGTTTCATTCTTTTATATTTGAATTCTTTCACATGTATACTTATGAGTTTGGGGGCTTTGTGCTCCTTCTGTGGTGGCTCTGTGGGGTGATTTGTCTTGAGTTGATGGGTATGGATATAGAATATCTGATATTGAATGTGCTCTTTTGTTTTGGAATAAATAGAGCAATTTGCATGCAGTCTAGGATTTGACAGGCAATCTTGCTTTAATATGAATGTTAAATTTCATTAGCTGTGCCTCTTGATGATTTTTGCCAGAATTCATCATTCTTAGAACTGAACTATTTTCCTTAAGATTCCAGGAAAGATTTTAGTACAAAATAACTCATTTGTGAAGTGACATAATTATAATTCTTATAATGCTCAGGCACTGGTGAGTGCTACTGGATTAAACACTGATTCTCATTCTTCCAAAGTAGAAGCAGCAGGCATCCAGCCAGTATTTCTATGTTCTCACTGGTCGACTCCCTTTTGGGACCTGATATTCATCATCAATACAGAGATACCTTAAAACTGCATTTTTACACAATAAACTGATTGTAAAGTTGTGTCGTACATTGGATTGCTGTTCCCATTTCTTTATTCCCTTCCTGTGGTACCATTGGCCTTATTTATGCAACTTTGCAGAGTGTCTCCCTAGTAGGTGTAGGAAGTCCTTACTCATCCCATTGGTGCTCGACAATGGGCCAGCTCAAGCAGAGGCCTTAAAGACATTATGTGGTTCTTCTCCCTTAATGCTCCTGTTGCTCTTCCTGAGAAGAACACGGCCCAGGTAGCTGTTGGTTTAAAGAGAATAAAAGACAAATGGAGCTGACCTGAAGTCCATCTGTATCCTGAAACAGAACATTCCCTGGCAGTCATCAGATCTGAGGGACAAACAAATGAATGTTTGTTGTTTTAAGCCACTAACATTTGGGGTTCTTTTTGTTACACAGCAAAAACTATGTAATATCAATAGGAATTTCCAAAATTTCCTAACTGGCCTCGTGGTGGATATATACAAGCAGAGCTGTGCCAAGTTGTACCTCAAATCTGTGTACCTGGACCTCCGAGTCTACATTCTACTTAAGTTATTATGATTCTCAAATCACATTCATTGAAGATCTCAAAAATATCCATGCTGTGAACTTTAAATATTATATAAAGTCTAAAATATATATATAGTTTTCTATAATTTTTAGAAACATCAAATAAATATCATGGGGAAAATAAACTGTAGTATACAGCCAGCTTTAGTTTTTATTCATCTTGGTGTAGTGGTGGGTATCTTTTTTTTTTTTTTCGGAACCGGGGATTGAACGCAGGGGCGGTCTAGCTCCGCGCTACGCCCCCGGCCCTATTTTTTATACTTTATTTTGAAACCGGTCTCACGAATTGCGGAGGGCCTCACTAAGGAGAGAGAGAGAGAGAGAGAGAGAGAGAGACAGACAGACAGGGAGAGAGAGAGCGAGAGAGCTGAGGCTGGCCGCGAACCCGGATCCTCCGGTCTCCGCCTCCCAAAGTACTGGGATTACAAGCATGCACCACCACGCCCGGCTTTGGTGGGTATCTTAAATAGTGTGGCAAAGGCATCACAGTGGACGAGGCACAATGTCAGAAGCCTTGTTCTATCTAACCCAATCAACTTGTTCAGACATTACTACACTTAACTTCTTTGACTCATGATTTCTTCATCTGTTAAACAGGGAAAAGAGATCACATTTTTACTCAGAGATTTTTGATCAGAGATTTTTACTCTGTGTCACTGGACATGTTGCTAGGTGATCTCACAGAGCTTTTTTGCTTTCTCATGTGTTACAGACTGAGAATAACCAGACTTGAATTTTCCTATCATGGACCCAAACAGACTGGTTCCAACCTATCCATGATTCTTTCATATTTAGAATGAGTGGAAGTATCTTTCTCAAGGTGAAGGGTGTAAAGCATTAGAAGAACTTTGAATACTGGAAAGAGTCTCAGTGTTATGCCGTCCCATCCCAGCCTTCCTAGTTCTTTAGCCTTGTCATCAGTTGTGGTTACACATGAGTTTGATAACCTGCCTAGGTTTCCATATGTTGCCTGTGTATGGGGTGAATCCTGCCCTCTTTCCCTTACTAGAATGTACCACTATGTATACTTAGACATCAACTTATAACTTTGCTTTTGAGCCTGCCACTAATAATAATGATAATAATAGCTGCAGCAGCAGCAGCAACAACAAAGAGTACAGTAATTAAGAGTACAAGCTCTGGAACAAGATTTCTTTTGCTCCTGTTATAGGTTTGCTTCTTAGTAGCTAGGTGACCTTAATGTCTCCTTACTCAGTTTCATCATCTGTAAAATGATAATAATGACAGTGTAACTACCTACCTGTAAAATTGTTATAAGGAGTAAATGAGCTAATACATGTAACAAATTTAGAAGCTTTATTTTTCTGCCAGCCAGAGTAAAAGACCATTTAACACAGAAAATATTAAGTAAAGTCTTAAGAAAGGTATTAGCTCAGAAGTAAAGAAAAGTTCAGACTAGAGGCATTTTGGATCTACTCTAAAAAAATTAAAAGTAACCTCTAAAACATCAAACTGATTATAGGTAATATAACAGCACTCCTTAACAAAGCCCCCAAATATTTAAAAGAATATAAACAAACTCCCAAACCTTTCAGGACCAACCAAAGTAAAATTTATAATGTTGAGGATCAAATAAAAATTACTGAGTGCAAAGAAGCAGGAAAAGCACATTTCATAACCAAGAGAAAAACCATTCAATAGAAATATACCTGAAAATGACAAGAATGATGGAATAAGTAGTTAAGGATATTAAAACATATAATATAAATATATGCTTAAGAAGAAAGAGGCTAAGCTGGGTGTGGTGGTGCATACCTGTAATCCTAGTACTTGCAGGCTGAGACAGGAGGATTACAGGTTCAAGGCCAGCCCAACAACTTACCAAGACCCTATTTCAAAACAAAAAAGGTAAAAGGGCTGAGGGTTTAGCTCAGAGGTAGAATGCCTCCTGTGTTCAATCCCCATTCAATCCCCTTCCCTCCCCCCCAAAAAATAAGAAAAGGCAGAGGACAGATAGCCAAAGGAGATTTGGAGGATATAAAAAGGCTCAAATTGAACTTCTAGAGATGAAATATATAATTTGTAAAATGAAAACTATATTCAAGACAATTAACTGCAGATTAGACATTGCTGAAGAAAAGGTTGGTATATTTTAAGACAGAAATAAAAATCATCCAAAATGCTAAATTACTAGAGGAATTTCCTACGTGGATTGCCATGTTAAGGATGTTGGAGAATGGGGATTGAACCCAGGGTCATTCTACCTCTGAGTTATACCACCAGCCCTATTTTATTTTTTATTTGGAAATAGAGTCTTGCTAAGTTGCTGAGGCTGGCCTCAAACCTGTAATCCTCCTGTCTCAGCTTCCCAAGTACTGGGATTATAGGCATGTGCCACTACACCTGTCTAGCACACTTCTTCTTAGAAGGCTAAGATAAATAGAGCAGACCATGTTATTTCTGAAAGTCCAAATTGAGCTTAGAGTCCAAACAGAGCTTAGAAAGTCTTCGTGGCATATTGATAGTTACAGAATTTAGAAAATCTCTAATGTCCATGGAGAGTATGTCCTCTAGGTTGTTTCCTAGATTGGCCTTTGTGGTCTCTCTACAATACTACTCCCTGAATAATCCCTTAGGAAGATGCTGGGTGGCAGACTAATCAAGATGGAACTTTCTAGGGATTCTTGAAAGTAAACTTCAGACACTTATTTAAGAGATCTATTTACTTTGATATTAAACAGATAGCAATGTTGAGATTCTGCTCTAGAAAACTAATGTGTCTGAAAGATACTCTTAATCAGAGAGATTGAGATTAGATTAAATGAATTGATTTGTGTTCGGATTTGCTATGACACATAGCATATGTGTCAAGCATACATAGAACACTTTTTGTAAAAGTTCTATGGATGCTTGGAAAGAATGTATATTTTGAAGCTATTTGGTACTGTGTTCAATATATGCCGTTGAAATATTTATATCCTTTACTAATTATTGAGCACGTACTTTTTCTATTAGTTATACTTCTGAGAGAAATACAGTAAAATCTCCTACTAGATAATGAGTTTGCCTGTGCCTACTCACAGGACATTGAAAGAACTGCCCCGGACACTCCACATTTGATTGTCTGTCCTTAGTGAGTGGATATCCTCAAGCCTGGAGCAGTACTAAACACTTACATCCTAGGATTTTTGTCTTCTGGATCTTGTCCTGAAGATTCTTCAATTCCTTGTTTGTTTCTGTGATGTCTTAAGAAAGATTTAAATGGTACCCCAGACTTTCTAGTTTTTCTGCATAGACCAAATAGTCCGAGTGATCTATAAGCATGAATGAAAACATTGTGGTGGCTTTATTTTGGAGGAGTTCCTTAAAAATAAATAACTATAATAAAGATCAATGCAATAACATCTTTTTTATTTTTGCAGTACTGGGGATTGAACCCAGAGGCATTCTACCTCTGGGCTATACCCCCAGCCCTATTTTGAAACAGGGGTCTCACTAAGTTGAGGAGGGCCTCACTAAGTAGCTGAGGGTGGCCGTGAACCTGGATCCTCCGGTCTCAGCCTCCCAAGTACTGGGATTACAAGTGTGCGCCACCATGCCCGGCCAATAACATCTTTTGTAGACAAGGCTCGGATCGTCAGTTTGATTCTTCCTTGAACCCAGAATGCTTTAGAGTTTGGAGAAATTTTGCTGCTTGACTTGATTATTATCTTACTGAAGGCCAGGAAGAGGGAATAATTGATATGAAAGAGGGTAGAGCTGGGATTATTGCCAGGTCTGACTACATACACTGCCTCACAATGCACTTACATAATAAAATAAAGGAAGCCACCACAGAAGCCATCAGGAGCCAGTGCACTTGGCAACATGACTGAACTATACTTCTCATGTAAAATATTCTTTCATATGTGGAAATGTATACTTTCTAGAAATACCTTAATTATCCCATTACCATTGTTTTACCAAAATTTCTTCTTGGCTTCTTTAGGAAACTGTTTCCTTCTTTTTTCTTTTAGGATTTGTGGTACTGGGAATTGAACTCAGGGCCTACTGCATGCTAGGCAAGTGCTCTCCCACTGAGCCACAGCTCCAGCCCTCCTTTAGTGATTTTCCAAGGAATGTCTTTGCTTCCACAAATCACAAGTTTACCTTAATTCACAGCCCTTGTAACATTAGTAAGTGCTGCTTCCCTGTAAGTTATTTTCTTTGTGGCTCTCTTCATTGTTCTTGGCCTGGCAGGCAGTTTGCCGCCGGTGGTTCTATAGGAACCTTTGTCCTTCACTCACATCATTTCCTCTCATGTCTTTCTTTACTGAAATTCAAATAAATTTCTCCCAAGGATAGGGAGAAGGATCTTCACTCTCTAATAAAAACTTATTAAATCCAAATGATCCATTCAGCCAATTTCAACAAAAGATATGAAAAAAGTTTCTAAACCAAATTTAATTATTACAATGCATAACATGCCATGTGTGTCAGAAATATAATTAAATTGTGTGTTATTTACTGACTTCATCATTATATCCGCATGAATGAAACTTAATCATCAAGTTACTTTTAACCACATTTAATTTATAGACTGCCATGTCAAAAACCCTACTTCCGTGCTTCAGTTTCTATTAAATGGTTAAAACCCTGAAGGAAGAAAAAGATTATAAAGCCTGCATATAGGATTACCGGATCATTTATAGCATGAATCTGGATTTCTGGTACTTCCAACTTCAAAGCCTGGTATAGATAACAAAGAACATTGCTCTCAATCATTTTCTCTAGTTGGAGACCACTGGAGGATTGCCTTCTAGCTGAGAGCTTGTCTTAATTATTGCAAATCTTCATTTGTGGAAAACAGAAATGTTATTGTGGTTTCTCATAAATTTGGTAAATATCATATGAAATCAGAAGAAAGGGGTCAAAACAGCACACTCTCATGGCTACAATGTGACAGAGCTGGAGAGGCCATTGGAGAGTATCAGACACATGCTAGCAGTCTGATTTTCTCTTTTTGTAGGGAGGCAAAATGTAAAGTCCCAGATAACTGTGTGCCTTTCTGCTGTTAGAGTTCATTGGCTGAAGACTGCCTCTGATCTCCTTCCCTGTGGCCTCGGACACACCTAATACACACTAATCTGTCCGAGCCTCTCTGGGGATGGGAGAGGTAGGGTTTCAGGGGAACCTTGAAAAGGACCACTGAGCAAGAGACATTTTTGTGGGGCCAGGAGAGTGAAGAGGAGCTGAGACAGTCTCCCTGCAGTGTTCTCTGTCCACAGTCCAAGCAGTGAGCATCTTTCTACTCCCTGCAGCTCTAGAGGAACCCAAGTGTAGAGGAAGGGAACCTGCTGAACAGAATCTCAGTAAGGCTTGGCTAAGAGGTGACATACAGGGCAGGACTCATGAACCTCCACCAGAAGGGGATCTTGGGGGCCGCATTATCCACCAAAAATGTAGGGTCATAGTTTTCTCTCCACTGCTGTAAATGCAGGGCTCAACCACTCACAATTTCCAGTTCCCAGTTATATGAAAAATGAAACTACTTGTCTTTTATTCTTCTTCTTGGAAGTTAAGTTGGGGGATTTCTCAAGGTATGGCATCTTTGCAATCTTCTTGCCCACAGCTGTATAGAGTTCAGGATGGGGGAAGGTCTGGTCCTGGTGTGGTGTCTCTATTGTTTTTCACTTTGAATATCCCCTAAATAATTTAAGTCGTGTTTTGTGTATTTTTTCTTTGAATACTGTTATGAAAAATTAAAATATTTTACAAATAGACATTGGAACAGGAGCGATGATGGAATGGGGGCAGGTGTGCAGTGCCGCTGTCAGTATCCCTGCAGGGCCATGGCCGCTATTGGGAAGCCCAAGCAGCCCCTCAATATAAGCTGACTCCTTCCTTCCTCTAAGCTCAGACTCTTGGGATGCCCAAAATATACTCCCAAACATGACACAGACAGAGATAGCACTTGGCTATTAGAAGAACAAACATATTTAGGAAGAATAAGCATCCTTCACTGTGAGAAATAGAGACCATCCTTTTCAGAGGAGGTGCTAGTGTGTGGACTGATTTTCTCTGGTTCGTGGAAACAGTTCCATCCTCTTCAGAGGGGATAGAAAAGAAATTTCCAGCATCTGTCTCAATGACATGTAGCCACAAAGATGAAGTCTGGAGTAATGGGGAGGGTAGCTTGATGAGGTAAGTATCCTCTTTATTATCATGAGGAAGGAGAAATGGAGTGGGAATTGGGGCCAATGGTGGAAGGGCACTGGTGGTAGGGGGCAGGTATAAGGCCAGTGATGAGATACAATCTGAATATGAAATTAGGGTAGAATGGAAGAACGGGAAAATGAGGAAGAAGAAAGAGGACAGAGACAAGATGGGGTGCACTGAGTGACAGTGGCTTCAGAAATTCTAGCAGCCCAGGAATAAGCCCAGGCAAGATAAACCGAATGAGTCCCAGAGGAAACACTAGCAGAAACTAACATTTGAGGTCTCTTTAGGAAAAGCAACAGTTCCTATTTTTTTTTTTTTGCGGTACCAGGGATTGAACCCAGGGGTGTTCTACCTCCGCGCTACACCCCTGGCCCTATTTTTTATGCTTTTATTTTGAAACCAGGTTTCACGAAGTTGTGGAGGGCCTCACTAAGGAGAGAGAGAGAGAGAGAGAGAGAGAGAGAGAGAGAGGGAGAGAGAGAGAGACAGGGAGAGAGAGAGAGAGAGAGAGAGCTGAGGCTGGCTGAGAACCCGGATCCTCTGGTCTCCGCCTCCCAAAGTACTGGGATTACAAGTGTGCGCCACCACGCCCGGACCTATTTTTTATTTTTTAAAATATAATCATTTATTGGTGCATTGTAGTTATACATTTTGATAAGTGTCAGGGTATCAGAAGCATGCATGCACACATTGCTCATTTAGCCCTCCCTCAAATCCCACCCAATTCCCTCCCCCTTCCGTGCTCAGCATAGTGATTGATAAATTTGTGTATATACATCATGTACATTAGTAGGTTTCTCTCTTCCCCCCTCCCATCTCCCTCAGTGAGGTCCCCTTCTTGCTCATCTAAAGTTTTCTCCTTTTTCTGGAGTCCCTTCTAAGTCCCAATCTCCCTAGCTTCCACATATTAGGGAGAACATCCGACTTTTCACTCTTTGTGACTGACTAATCTCACTTAGCATAATGTTCTCCAGTTCCCTCCATTTCCCTGTAAATGATGTAATTTTGTTCTTCTTTATGGCTGCAAAAAATTCCATTGTGTACATATCCCATAGTTTTATAATCCATTCATCAGTTGATGGGCATCTTGGCTGGTTCCAAAGTTTGGCAATTGTGAATTGTGCAGCAATAAACATAGATGCACATGAATTAGTTTGGTAGTTTGCTTTCAGTCCTTTTGGGTAGATGCCTAGAAGTGGTATTGCTGGGTCATATGGTAGGTTCATTCCCATTCTTCTGAGGATCCTCCACACTGTTTTCCAAAGCGGTTGCACTAATTTGCAATCCCACCAACAGTGTATTAGAGTTCCTACTTCTCCACATCCTCGCCAGCATTTGTTGTTGTTTGTGTTTTTAATGATTGTCATTCTAATTGGAGTTAGGTGAAATCACAGGGTAGTTTTGATTTGCATCTCTCTGATTGCTAATGATGTTGAACATTTTTTCATACATTTATTGGCCATTTGTGTTTCTTCTTCTGTGAAGTGTCTATTTAGTTCACTTGCCCATTTCTTGATTGGGTTATTTGTTTTTTTAGTGGTGATTTTTTTAAGTTTTCTGTATATTCTAGCTATTAGTCCTCTATCAGAGGAGGAGCTGGCAAAAATCTTGTCCCATTCTGTTGGCTCTCCGTTGAAGTTCTTGATGCACAAAAGCTTTTCAGTTTAATGCAGTCCCATGAATTGATCCTCATTTTAGTTTCCTGTGCCTTTGGGTTCTTGTTGAGGAAGACTTTACCTGTGCCTATGTGTTGAAGTGGACATATGCCCTCTTCAAGTAGCTGCAAGGTCTCTGGTCTGATTTCTAGGTCTTTGATCCATCTTGAATTGACTCTTGTAGTAGGTGAGAAAATAGGGTTTATTTCTATTTTTCTGCTTATAGTTAGCCAGTTTTGTAGGCACCATCTGTTGAAGAGTCTATCTTTTTCCAGTGGATGTTTTTAGCCCCATTGTCAAAAATCAATTGACTGTAGGTGTGTGGATTTGTTTCAGAGTCTTCTATTCTGCTCCCTTGGTCTATGTGTCTGCTTTTGTGAAAATACCATGCTGTTTTTATTACTATGGCTTTGTAGTATAGTTTGATGTCAGGTATTATGATGCCTCCTGCATGGTTCTTGTTGCTGAGAACTACTTTAGCTATTCTGTTTTTTTTTTGTGTTATTCCAAATGAATTTAAGGACAGATTTTTCTATGTCAGTGAAGAATGACTTTGGTAATTTAATGGGTATTGCATTGAATCTGTAGAGCACTTTTGGAAGAATGGCCATTTTGATATTTATTCTGCCTACCCAAGAGCATGGGAGATCTTTCCATCTTCTAAGATCTTCTTCAATTTCTTTTTCAATGTTTTATAGTTTTCCTTGTAGAGGTCTTTTACCTCCTTGGTTAGGTTTATTCCCAAGTATTTTATTGTATTGGGGTATATCGTGAGTGGAAATGTCTTCTGGATTTCTTTTTCAGTGGATTTATGGTTGGCATACAAAAAGCTTCTGATGTTCTAAGATTGATTTTGTATCAAGACACTTTGCTGAATTTGTTGATCAGTTCTATGAGCCTTTTAGTTGAGTTTGTTGGATCTTCTAAGTATAATATCGTGTCATCTGCAAATAGAGATAGTTTCAGTCCCCATTTTCCTATTTGTACTCCTTTTATTTCCTTCTCTTGCCTTATTGCTCTGGATAAAGTCTCAAGAACTATATTGAAAAGGAGTGGTGACAGTGGACATCCTTGTCTTGATGTTGGCTGTGGGCCTATTGTATATTGCCTTTATTATATTTAGGTATGCTCCTTCTCTTCCAATTCTCTGCAGTATTCTTATCATAAATGGGTGTTGGATTTTGTCAAATGCTTTTTCAACATCACATGGTCATGTGAGTTTTGTCTTTAGTTCTGTTTATGTGGTGGATTATATGGATTGTTGTTTGTATGTTGAACCAGCCTTGCATTCCTGGGATGAACCCGACTTGGTCATGATGTATGATTTTCGTGATGTGGATTTGAATGCGTATTGCAAGTATTTTGTTTAGAAGATTTGTGTTCATCAATGATATAGATCTGTAGTTTTCTTTTCTTTTTTTTTTTTCGGTACCGGGGATTGAACGCAGGGGCATTCTATCTCCGTGCTACACCCCCGGCCCTATTTTTTTATACTTTATTTTGAAACCGGGTCTCACGAAGTTGCGCAGTGCCTCACTACGGAGAGAGAGAGAGAGAGAGAGAGAGAGAGAGAGAGAGAGCAAGAGAGCTGAGACTGGCCGCGAACCCAGATCCTCCGGTCTCTGCCTCCCAAAGTACTAGGATTACAAGCGTGCGCCACCACGCCCGGCTAGTTTTCTTTTCTTGAGCTGTCTTTATTTGGTTTTGGTATCAATCTGATGTTGTATTCATAGAATGCATTTGGGAGAGTCCCATTTCTTTCTATTTCATGGAATAGATTGAGGATTATTGGGATTAGTTCTTCTGTAAAGGTTTTATAAAATTCACTTGGGAAACCATCTGGAGGTGGGCTTTTCTTTGATGGTAGGCTCTTTATTGCTGCTTCAATCTCTTTGATTGTTATTGGTCAATTTAAATTTTCTATATCTTCTTGATTCAACTTAGGAAGGTTGTATGTGTCTAGAAACTTGTCAATTTCTTCTAAGCTTTCCATTTTGTTGGAGTATAGTTTTTCAAAGTAGTTTCTGATAATCCTCTGGATTTCCTCGCTGTTGGTGGTAATACCACCTTTTTCATCTCTTATTTTAGTAATTTGGGTTGACTCTCTCTTTCTTTTGGTTAGATTGGCTAGTGGTTTATCTATCTTATTTTTTCAAGGAACCAGCTTTTGGTTTTGTTGATTTTTTGTATTGTTTTTTCATTCTCTACTTCGTTGATTTCTGCTCTGATTTTAATAATTTCTTGTCTTCTACTGGCTTTGGGGTTAGATTGTTCTTGTTTTTCAAGGGCTTTGCGGTGTGTCATTAGGTTATTTATTTGGTGATTATCTGTTTCTATGTGGGCACTCAGTGCTATGAATTTTCCTCTTAATACTGCCTTCAGGGTGCCCCAGAGATTTTGCTATGTTGTGTCTCTGTTTTTGTTTGTTTCTAGGAATTTCTTAATTTCTCCCCTATTTCTTCTCTGACCCATTCCTTATTCAGCAGTGTGGTGTTCAGTCTCCACATGTTTATGAGGTTTCTCTGGGTCTTCCTATAATTGATTTGTAGTTTCATTCCATTATGGTCTGAAAAGATGCAGGGGATTATGTCACATTTTTTGAACTTGCTAGTCCTCACTTTGTGGCCTAGGATGTAGTCTATTTTAGAGAAGGTTCCATGAGCAGCTGAAAAAAAATGTGAATTCATCTGTAGTTGGGTGGAATATATTATATGTGTCTACTAGGTCCATTTGGTTTATGGTGTTCCTTAGGTCTGAGGCATCTTTACTGACCTTTTGTCTTGAAGATCGATCTAGTGGTGTGAGAGGGGTGTTGAAGTCTACCAATATTATTGTAGTGGGATCTATGTGTGATTTAATAACACTAAGAATTTCTTTTATGAAAGTGGTTGCACCTATGTTTGGGGCATAAATGTTGGCTATTGTTATATTCTCTTGTTGGATTGTTCCTTTTACCAGTAAGAAATGACCTTCTTTTTCTCTTCTGATCAGTTTAGGTTTGAAATCTAATTTATCTGATATCATAATTGCTACTCCTGCTTGTTTTTGAGTTCCGTTAGCGTGGATTACCTTGCTCCATCACTTCACCTTTAGTTTGTGTGTATCTTTACTTGTAAGGTGTGTTTCTTGTAGGCAGCATATAGATGTTTTGTGATTTTCAATCCATTTTGCCACCTTATGTCTTTTGATTGGGGAGTTGAGGCCATTTATATTCAGCATGATTATTGAGAGAGGGGTTTTCATTCCTAACATTTTGAGTTTTAATTTCTGTTTGAGGTAGTGTTTGTTCTATGCCTCATTGTTTGTTTTATGGAAATCACTGTTTCTCTGGTTCTGGCATTTCCTTACTATTTCTTCCTTGTAATTAATCTCTTTGAGTATTTTCTCTAGTGCTGGTTTGGAAGACATAAAGTCTTTCAGCTTCTGTTTGTCATGGAAGGTTTTTATTTCCCCATCAATTTTGAAATATATCTTTGCTGGGTAGATAAATCTTGGCTGAAAGTTGTTTTCTTCCTGAGTGTGGATTATGTCGCTCTAGGCTCTCCTGGCTTTCATGACTTGGTTTGGAAGCTCAGGAGTGATTTTTATTGGTTTGCCTCTGAATGTTACTTGGTCTTTTACACTCTCTTCCTTTAAGATTATCTTCTTGGCCTCTACATTAGTCAATTTGATTATGATGTGGTGTGGTGAACCTCTTCTCTGATCTTGTCTATTAGGGGTCCTGTATGTTTCCTGTACCTGTGTGTCGAACTCTTTGTCTATGTTTGGAAGCAATAATATTACTACTCTGAATAGATTATCGATTCCTTTGGTTTCAGTTTCTATTCCTTCTTCTATGTCTATTATTCTTATGTTTGCTCTTTTTAAGACTGCCTGAGATCTCTTCAATGTTCAATTCATGCTATTGAATTGTTTTTTTCTTATATAGTATGCGTTCATTTTTGGAGAGGTCATCTTCTAAGAGTGAGATTCTGTTTTCCATGTGGTCTAGTCTATTGTTGATGGTCTGTATTGATGCCTTCATTTCAGTTATTGCATCCTTTACTTCCTTCAGAGCTTCTTTTTGATTCCTGTTCAGGTTGTCAGATTCTTTGTTTATTTGATCCTTCATTGCTTATAGTCTCTCTCTGAATTCTTTTCAGAAATCCTGTATCATTTCTACTATTAAGGTTCTGAATTATCCTTCTGGCAATATTTGCACTTCTGTGTTGGCAGGTTCTGTTGTTTTGGGGTTGTGGGAGCTCATTCTTTCTTTGCTATTCTTCCTTTTCATGATTTCAGGTTTCTTATGTTTATACCTTTGTTGCTTTTGGTAGCTCTCTGTCTCTCACTCTGTAGGTTTCCTATGTCTAATCTCTCTCCTTTTATAGTTTCTTATCCAGGAGGTAGATAGTTGCTGAAGGTGAGCCTTAAAGGTGAATAGCCTTTACTGAATGGTTATTCTCACTTGCTCTGTATATTGTCCATTTGCAGGCCCAATTCTTGTTCTCCTTCAGTGATTGGGACCCTTGCCTGGTGCCTTTCACTACCTGTGCAGGTGACCAAAACCCCTATTGCCCTTTTCACTGCAAGCGTGGGTCTCCATGGTTTGCACTTGGGCTGTCCCTATGTCTCTCTCTGTCTACACCTATGGCAGGTGTCACCAACAGGGGGCCCTGGGCTTGTGTCTCTCTTTGCCTACAGAAGTGGCAGATGTCACTTTGACCCAATTCTGTGCAAACATGGAACTCCACGCTTTCCACAGAGAGGGCTAGTTTTATCCAATTTTCCCCAGGTACCACAGTTGTATGTCCTCTGGTGATCCCCAGGGACTCTATAGGAGGCTGAAACCCACGGGCTGCAAGTGTTTCCCACCCAAATGTTGCCAGGGACTATCTGCTTATCCACGCGTCTACCCCTTTCCACAGCAGACCCCACTCCCATCTCCGCTGGGGCAATCTGCACTGTCTCAGACCTCGTGAGTCCCTGTGGCCATGCTGGGTGGTCTCCCCCTGGGGCGGCTCATTGACTTATGGTCTCATTGAGCACTGCTCTTAATCTCTGGGGGTGGGGTGGGGCTCAGCCGCTGCCGCAGGTTCTGGTCAGGCCTCCTGGCGTTGGGGACTCTGCCGAGTGTGGATCGAACTGCTGCTCGCTTTTGTCGCTGATGCTCTGCAGTGCTGATTCTAGAAAATGTCCCTGACTTCTTTGTTGGTGGCCTGCAGAAGCCATAATGCCGGTAGCCACCAAGATGGCACTGCTGCCGCTTCTGCCGACACAGTAGTTTGGGTCTGTGTCACATGTGGAGTGAGTCACTGCTCGTCTTCTCTGCTGCTGCTGGATTCACAACAGGTCACTGGCATCTCCCTTGGTCTTTTGTAGAAGCCACAATCCTGGTAGCCACTGGCAAGGTCCTGGCAAGATGGCGCTGCTGCAGCTGCTGTAGCTGCCACCATTTTGTCTCTTGAGTGTGGAGCGAGCCACTGCTTGCTTTCGTCTCTGCTGACCTGCAGCTGCTGAACACACAACAGGTCTCTGGCTTCTCTGCTGGCGGCGTGTGGAAGCCGCAATGCCGGTAGTGGCCAGCATGGTCCAGCCATGATGGTGCCACCGCCGTCCCTTAAGTAAGGTGCTTGGAGCTTTTAGATTTCCTCTGTTTTGTCTTCTGGCTTTGATTCTGTCACGTTTCACATTTTTTGTTGTTTAGTTCAAGTTTTTGTTGCTTTTCTTCTCCCCTAGTTTTTAAATATATCACCAACCTGCTATACATACACCGAGTACATTCATTTAGGGCCTTCCTTTTAAATATGCTAAATTACCAGATATTTAAGAAAGGCCTTCCAATTGAAAGATTGAGACTTAGAAAAATGAACCAAAATCAGAATGTAGGAGAAAATGAAGAAAGCAGAAAAATGGAAAAATAAACCCTTAAAGAAGAAATGCCTATTAGTAGATAAAACAATGTACTTCTTATTTTAGTAAACAATAAAGTACCACAAAAATGATCTATTAATGAAACAGAAAGTGCTTTTGAAAGTTATAAATAATTTCCCCAAACTGAAAACTTCAATAGAGGGTCTGGAAAATAACATTTAGAAAATCATTAAGAAAGAAAACCTAAATGACAAAATGCTGTGGGATTGGAGATAACTGTACTTTGTGTCCAAGAAAAGTTTCAAATTATGACTTCCAGGAAGAAAGGATAATATGGAGAAGAAATTATTTAAAAAGTGTAATCAAAAGTATTGCTCAAAGCCAGGCATGGTGGTGCACACTTGTAATCCCAGTACTTTGGGAGGCAGAGACTGGAGGATCCGGGTTTGTGGCCAGCCTCAGCTCTCTCTCTCTCTCTACTTAGTGAGGCCCTCTGCAACTTCGTGAGGCTGGTTTCAAAATAAAGTATAAAAAATAGGGCGGGGGGTGTAGCGCGGAGGTAGAACGCCCCTGGGTTCAATTCCGGGCATTGCAAAAAAAAAAAAAAAGTATTTCTCAGCCTGTAATCCCAGTACTTTGGAAGTTGAGCCAGGAGGATAACAGGTTTGAGGACAGCCTCAGCAACTTAATGAGACCCTCAGCAACTTAGCGAAACCCTGTTTCAAAATAAAACATAAAAAGGGGTGGGATGTAGCTTGGAGGTAGAATGACCCTGGGTTCATTCCCCAGTAACTAACACGCACACCAGAAGCCACACACAAAGAGAATTGCTCAGAGCTGAAGGACTATTCTTTGTAATTGAAAGGGCCCATGAGTGTATTGATCAGAAATTGAACAAATCCACAGCAAAGCACATTGGTATGACATATCAGAATATTAGAGATTATAAACACACATACAAGTGTCAAGACAAAAGAAGCCCATGAACAAAGTAGAGAGTAATTGGGAATACACGGGTCTCACGAGCAGTGCAGGAAATGACAATAATAAAGAACACTATCCACATTTTTTCGAGATTTTAAATCCTTTTATTTGTGCATTGTAATCTCACATCACTATGTAGTTCAGAGTAATAGGGCATACATGCACGCAGTACTTGGTGAGCTTCTCCCCACTCCCTCCCCTTCTCCATACATGATATTGAGATTGGCACTGGTAATTTCACATATACACATAATTCCAGTGGCAGAGTTTCCTTCATTGATTCTTCCCCTCCCCCACAACACCACCTTCCGTGAGACCCCACTGGGGTTTCTCCTCCATTATCTAAAGTCCCAAGTGGAACTTCTAACCTGGTAAACTATTAATCAAGAATGAAAAGCCAGGTATGGGGGCATGTGCCTGAAATCCCAGCTACTGGGGAGGCAAGATCAGCCTGGGCAACTTAGTGAGACCATGTTTTAAAATAAAAACATAAAAAAGACTGGGGATGTTTCTCAGTGGTAGAGTACTCCTGGGTTCCATCCCCAGTAAAAACAAAAAAACAAAACAACCCCCCACACACACAAAAAAAGGAAAGAATAAAAATGTCTATGGATGCAGTGTTTCAAAAGTGTTACCTATTATGCACTTAGTCTCAGGAAGCCACTGAATGTTTCAACCAAATTTCAACCAAAGAAATTTCAACCAAAGAAAATGCCAAGGTAAATGAGAACATTAAATCTGGAAAATTGGGTTCCACAACAGGTGAGCTGAGAATCCAAGTCCCTGCATGACAGCTGTGAAACAGGACCAGGAAACACCCTGTCCTGACTAGTTGGAGGGGGCTAAGGCAGGCAGGATGCCTCCAGGGAAAATGCAAATGGTTATTCAGAACTCTCGGCCATGCGTTAAACAGGCTTGAGAGATCATATGTACATAAAAACACATGAGTGAAAACAGTAAGGGATGTTGTTGACTGCAGATGAAATCAAATGCTATACAGGAAAGGATACATAATTAGAACATTACTTGGCACAATAGTGAGCTACAGTATTAAATCACAACAATGTAAATACTGAACAAGAGAGTGTTTTTTTATACATCTTAAAGACTACTTAACTCTTAAAATAATGTTAATCTCTTACTCTGAAAATATAGAAGTTAAAGCTACAAGCCACACCCAATCAAACATTTTATAGGGTTTATATTAAGAATTGTGTGTAAGCATGATTTAAAAAATCTTGTTTCAAACAAGCTTAATGAGGACTTCCAGATCTGAACAAGGTAGAGTAGACATACTTCCCCTAGTCTTCCTACTAGATACAGCTAAAATTCCTGGGCTCCAAACTCAAGACCCATAAAATATCAATAAATATTGATTTATAAAAATTAAATTTTTTGCTTTGTGAAAAACTCTGTTCAGAGGATTAAAAGACAAAATATAGATGGGGAGAAAACATTTGCAAACCACATTTCTGAAAAAGCACTCATAACTATATGAAGAACTCTCAAACTGACTAGTAAAAAAAAATCCCCAAATGATCTAATTAGAAAGTGGGCAAAAGATATGAAGGGATGTTTCACAAAAAGATACATGAATGGCAAATAAACACATGAAAAGATGTTCGACAGTGACTGGCTATTAAGAAAATGCAGAGAAGGGATCCAATTTGGTAACCAAGGGAGATACCACGCTACGATCTCTCTGAGACTTGGATCTCAATAGCTGTGAAAGCAACTTCTTGACAGGAGAAGAAAAGCAACAAAAACTTGAAGTAAACAATGAAAAGTTTGAAACACGACAGAATCAAACCCAGAAGACAAAACAGAGGAAGGTAAAAAGCTCCAAGCACCTTACCTAAGTGACGGCAGTAGCACCATCTTGGCCAGACTGCTCGGGCCTCTACCAGCATTGTGGCTTCCACACGACACTGGCAGAGAAGCCAGAGACCTGTTGTAAATTCAACTACAGGTCAGTAGAGATGAAAGCAAGCAGCGGCTCGCTCCACACTCAAGAGACCAAATAGCGGCAGCGACAGTGGCGGCAGTGGCTCGATCTTGGCAGGACATTGCTGGCGGCTACCAGCATTGTGGCTCCTGCACAAGTCCAGTGGAGATGCCAGCAACCTGCTGTGAATCCAGCAGCAGCAGAATAGCAGCAGAGTAGGCGAGCAGTGACTCGTTCCACGCGCGACACAGACCCAAACTGCTGTGTCGGCAGAAGCGGCAGTGGCGCCATCTTGGTCAGACCGCACCGGGAGCTACTGGCATTGTGGCTTCTGCAGGTCACCAACAAAGAAGCCAGGGACCTTTTCTAAAACCAGCACTGCAGAGCATCAGCGACAAAAGCAAACAGCAGTTCGATCCACACTTGGCAGAGTCCCGAGGTCCCGGAGGCCTGACCAGAACCTGCAGCAGTGACTGAGCCCACCCCCCCTCAGAAATTAAGAGCAGTGCTCAATGAGACCATAAGTCAATGAGCTGCCCCAGGGAAAGACCACCCAGCAAGGATGAAGGGACTCTCAGGGTCTGAGACGGTGCGGATTGTCCCAGCAGAGGTGGGAGTGGGGATCTGCTGTGGGACACAGTATATACTTGGATAAGCAGACAGTCCCTGGCGACATTTGGGTGGGACATTTGCAGTCCGTGGGTCACAGAGCCCTTTTAGAGTCCCCGGGGATCGCCACAGGACATACAGCTGTGGTACCTGGGGAAAACTGGACCATACCAGCACTCTCTGTGGAAAGCGTGGAGTTCCGTGTTTGCACAGAATCGGGGCAAAGCAACACCCACTGCTTCTGTAGGCAAAGAGAGACACAAGCCCAGGGCACCCTGATGGTGACACCGGCCATAGGTGTAGACAGAGAGAGACATAGGGACAGCCCAAGTGGAGAACACGGAGACCTATGCTTGCAATGAGAGGGGCAATAGCGGCACTGGTTCCTTGGACATGTAGTGAGAGGCACCAGGGCAAGGGTCCCAATCACTGAAGGAGACCAAGAATTGGGGCTGCAAATGGACATTATACCGAGCAAGTGAGAATAACCATTCAGTAAAGGCTATTCACCATTAAGACTCACCTTGTAGCAACTATCGACCTCCAGGATAAGAAACTATAAAGGGAGAGCGATTAGACATAGGATACCTACAGAGGGAGAGAGAGAGAAAGAGAGAGAGAGAGCTACAAAAGCAAGAAAGGTATAAACATAAGACACCTGAAATCATGAAAAGGAAGAATAGCAAAGAAACATGAGCCCCCACAATTCCACAAAAACAGAACCTGCCAACTCAGAAGTGCAAAGATTGCCAGAAGGACAATTAAGGACTTCAATAGAGGAAATGATACAGGATTTCCAAAAAGAATTCAGAGAGAGCCTGAAGCAATGAAGGATCAAATAAGCAAAGAATCCGACACCCTGAACAGGAATTAAAAAGAAGCTCTGAAGAAAGTAGAGGATGCAATAATTGAAATGAAGGCATCAATACAGACCATCAACAATAGACTAGACCACATGGAAAAGAGAATCTCACTCTTAGAAGATGACTTCTCCAAAATGAACACATAGTATATAAATTATAAAAAACAATTCGACAGCATGAAATGGACATTAAAGAGATCTCAGCCAGTCTTAAAAGAGCAAACCTAATAATAATAGGCATAGAAGACAGATTAGAAGCTGAAACTAAAGGAATCAATAATCTCTTCAGAGAAGTAATATTAGAAAATTTTCCAAATATAGAAAGAGAGGTCAATACAAAGGTACAGGAAACATATAGAACCCCCAATAGACAGAATCAGAGAAGAGGTTCACCATGCCACATAATAATTAAACTGACTAATGTAGGGGCCAAGGAGAGAATCTTAAAGGCAGTGAGAGTAAAAGAGCAAGTAACATTCAGAGGCAAACCAATAAGAATCACTCCCAACCAAACCAAGTCATGAAAGCCAGGAGGGCCTGGAGCAACATATTCCAAATGCTGAAAGAAAACAACTTACAGCCAAGATTTATCTACCCAGCAAAGATATCTATCAAATTTGATGGAGAAATAAAAACCTTCCATGATAAACACAAGCTGAAAGACTTTATGTCTTCCAAACCAGCACTAGAGAAAATGCTCAAATGGATTAATTACAAAGAAGAAATAATAAGGAAACACCAGAACCAGAGAAACAGTGATTTCCATCAAACAAACAACTAGGCAAAGAACAAACACTACCTGAAACAGAAATTAAAACTCAAAATGTTATGAATGAAAACCCATCTCTCAATAATCATGCTGAATATAAATGGCCTCAACACCCCAATCAAAAGACATATGGTGGCAAAATGGATTAAAAATCACAATCCATCTATATGCTGCCTACAAGAAACACACCTTACAAGTAAAGATATGCACAAACTAAAGGCAAAGGGATGGAGCAAGGTAATCCATGCTAATAGAACTCAAAAACAAGCAGGAGTAGCAATTATGATATCAGACAAATTAGACTTCAAACTTAAACTGATCAGAAGAGAAAAAGAAGGTCATTTCTTACCGGTAAAAGGAACAATCCAGAAAGAGGATATAATAATAGTTAACATTTATGCCCCAAACATAGGTGCAACCACTTTCATAAAAGAAATTCTTAGTGTTATTAAATCACACATAGATCCCACTACAATAATATTGGTAGACTTCAACACCCCTCTCACACCACTAGATCGATCTTCAAGACAAAAAGTCAGTAAATATGCCTCAGACCTAAGGAACATCACAAACCAAAAGGAGCTAGTAGACATATACAGAATATTCCAGCCAACTACAGATAAATTCACATTTTTTTTTCAGCTGCTCATGGAACCTTCTCAAAAATAGACCATATCCTGGGCCACAAAGTGAGTACTAACAAGTTGGAAAGATGTGATATAATCCCCTGCGTCTTTTCAGACCATAATGGAATGAAACTAGAAATCAACTATAGGAAGACCCAGAGAAATCTCATAAACATGTGGAGACTGAATACCACACTGCTGAATGAGTAATGGGTAAAAGAAGAAATAAAGGGAGAAATTAAGAAATTCCTAGAAACAAACAAAAACAGAGACACAACATAGCAAAATCTCTGGGACACTCTGAAGGCAGTATTAAGAGGAAAATTCATAGCACTGAGTGGCCACATAAGAAGAACAGAAAATCACCAAATAAATAACCTAACGACACACCTCAAAGCCCTTGAAAAACAAGAACAGTCTAACCCCAAAGCCAGCAGAAGACAGGAAATTATTAAAATCAGAGCAGAAATCAACGAAGTAGAGAATGAAAAACAATACAAAAAATCAACAAAACCAAAAGCTGGTTCCTTGATAAAGTAAACAAGATAGAAAAACCACTAGCCAACCTAACTAAAAGAAAGAGAGAATCAGCCCAAATTACTAAAATAAGAGATGAAAAAGGTGATATTACCACCAACAGCACGGAAATCCAGAGAATAATCAGAAACTACTTTGAAAAACTACACTCTAACAAAATGGAAAAGGTAGAAGAAATTGACAAATTTCTAGACATGTACAACCTTCCTAAGTTGAATCAAGAAGATATAGAAAATTTAAATCAACCAATAGCAAACAAAGTGATTGAAGCAGCAGCAATAAGGAGCCTACCATCAAAGAAAAGCCCACGTCCAGGTGGTTTCCCAGGTGAATTTTATAAAACCTTTACAGAAGAACTAATCCCAATACTCCTCAATCTATTCCATGAAATAGAAAGAAACGGGACTCTCCCAAACACATTCTATGAAGCCAACATCAGATTGATACCAAAATCAAATAAAGACAGCTCAGGAAAAAAAAAAAAAAACTACAGACCTATATCATTAATGAACTTAGACGCAAAACTTCTAAACAAAATACTAGTAATGCGCATTCAAAATCACATCATGAAAATCATACATCATGACCAAGTTGGGTTCATCCCAGGGATGCAAGGCTGGTTCAACATATGAAAAACAATCCATATAATCCACCACATAAACAGAACTAAAGACAAAAATCACATGACTATTTCAATAGATGCTGAAAAAGCATTTTACAAAATCCAACACCCATTCATGATAAGAACACTGCAGAGAATCGGAATAGAAGGAACATAATTCAACATCATAAAGACAATATACCATAGGCCCACAGCCAACATCATACTGACTGGGGAAAAACTTCAAGAGTTCCCAATAAAAACAGGAAGAAGAAAAGGATGTCCACTGTCACCACTCCTTTTCAATATAGAACTTGAGACTCTAGCCAGAGCCATAAGGCAAGAGAAGGAAATAAAAGGAGTACAAATAGGAAAAGAGGAACTGAAACTATCTCTATTTGCAGATGACATGATATTATACTTAGAAGATCCAACAAACTCAACCAAAAGGCTTATAGAACTTACCAGCAAATTCAGCAAAGTGTCTGGATACAAAATCAATCTTAAAAAATCAGAAGCTTTTTGGTATGCCAACTATAAGTCCACTGAAAAGAAATCCAGAAGACATTTCCACTCACGATATCCCCCAAAGCAATAAAATACTTGGGAATAAACCTAACCAAGGAGGTAAAAGACCTCTACAAGGAAAACTATAAAACATTGAAAAAGAAATTGAAGAAGATCTTAGAAGATGGAAAGATCTCCCATGCTCTTGGGTAGGCAGAATAAATATCATCAAAATGGCCATTCTTCCAAAAGTGCTCTACAGATTCAATGCAATATCCATTAAATTACCAAAGTCATTCTTCACTGACATAGAAAAATCTGTCCTTAAATTCATTTGGAACAACAAAAACCAGAATAGCTAAAGTAGTTCTCAGCAATAAGAACCATGCAGGAGGCATCATAATACCTGACATCAAACTATACTACAAAGACATAGTAATGAAAACAGCATGGTATTTTCACAAAAGCAGACACATAGACCAATGGAGCAGAATAGAAGACTTTGAAACAAATCCACACACCTACAGTCAATTGATTTTTGACAAAGGTGCTAAAAATATCCACTGGAAAAAGATAGCCTCTTCAGCAAATGGTGCTGGCAAAGCTGGCTAACCATATGCAGAAAAATAGAAATGAATCCCACTTTCTCACCTACTACAAGAGTCAATTTGAGATGGATCAAAGACCTAGAAATTAGACCAGAGACCTTGCAGTTACTTAAAGAGGGCATAGGACCAACACTTCAACACATAGGCACAGGTAAAGAATTCCTCAACAAGAACTTAAAGGCACAGGAAACTAAAATGAGGATCAATACGTGGGATTCCATTAAGCTGAAGAGCTTTTGTTCAGCAAAGGAAACAATCAAGAACCTCTACAGAGAGTCAACAGAATGGGAGAAAATTTTTGCCAGCTTCTCCTCTGATAGAGGACTAATATCTAGAATATACAGAGAACTTAAAAAAATCACCACTAAAAAAACAAATAACCCAATCAAGAAATGGGCAAGTGAACTAAATAGACACTTCACAGAAGAAGAAACACAAATGGCCAATAAATGTATGAAAAAATGTTCAACATCATTAGCAATCAGAGAGATGCAAATCAAAACTACCCTGTGATTTCACCTAACTCCAATTAGAATGACAATCATTAAAAACACAAACAACAACAAATGCTGGCGAGGATGTGGAGAAGTAGGAACTCTAATACACTGTTGGTGGGATTGCAAATTAGTGCAACCGCTTTGGAAAACAGTGTGGAGGATCCTCAGAAGAATGGGAATGAACCTACCATATGACCCAGCAATACCACTTCTAGGCATCTACCCAAAAGGACTGAAAGCAAACTACCAAACTAATTCATGTGCATCTATGTTTATTGCTGCACAATTCACAATTGCCAAACTTTGGAACCAGCCAAGATGCCCATCAACTGATGAATGGATTATAAAACTATGGGATATGTACACAATGGAATTTTTTGCAGCCATAAAGAAGAACAAAATTACATCATTTACAGGGAAATGGAGGGAACTGGAGAACATTATGCTAAGTGAGATTAGTCAGTCACAAAGAGTGAAAAGTCGGATGTTCTCCCTAATATGTGGAAGCTAGGGAGATTGGGACTTAGAAGGGACTCCAGAAAAAGGAGAAAACTTTAGATGAGCAAGAAGGGGACCTCACTGAGGGAGATGGGAGGGGGGAAGAGAGAAACCTACTAATGTACATGATGTATATACACAAATTTATCAATCACTATGCTGAGCACGGAAGGGGGAGGGAATTGGGTGGGATTTGAGGGAGGGCTAAATGAGCAATGTGTGCATGCATGCTTCTGATACCCTGACACTTATCAAAATGTATAACTACAATGCACCAATAAATGATTATATTTTAAAAAATAAAAAATAGGTCCGGGCGTGGTGGCGCACACTTGTAATCCCAGTACTTTGGGAGGCGGAGACCAGAGGATCCGGGTTCTCAGCCAGCCTCAGCTCTCTCTCTCTCTCTCTCTCTCCCTGTCTCTCTCTCTCTCCCTCTCTCTCTCTCTCTCTCTCTCTCTCTCTCTCTCTCCTTAGTGAGGCCCTCCACAACTTCGTGAAACCTGGTTTCAAAATAAAAGCATAAAAAATAGGGCCAGGGGTGTAGCGCGGAGGTAGAACACCCCTGGGTTCAATCCCTGGTACCGCAAAAAAAAAAAAATAGGAACTGTTGCTTTTCCTAAAGAGACCTCAAATGTTAGTTTCTGCTAGTGTTTCCTCTGGGACTCATTCGGTTTATCTTGCCTGGGCTTATTCCTGGGCTGCTAGAATTTCTGAAGCCACTGTCACTCAGTGCACCCCATCTTGTCTCTGTCCTCTTTCTTCTTCCTCATTTTCCCGTTCTTCCATTCTACCCTAATTTCATATTCAGATTGTATCTCATCACTGGCCTTATACCTGCCCCCTACCACCAGTGCCCTTCCACCATTGGCCCCAATTCCCACTCCATTTCTCCTTCCTCATGATAATAAAGAGGATACTTACCTCATCAAGCTACCCTCCCCATTACTCCAGACTTCATCTTTGTGGCTACATGTCATTGAGACAGATGCTGGAAATTTCTTTTCTATCCCCTCTGAAGAGGATGGAACTGTTTCCACGAACCAGAGAAAATCAGTCCACACACTAGCACCTCCTCTGAAAAGGATGGTCTCTATTTCTCACAGTGAAGGATGCTTATTCTTCCTAAATATGTTTGTTCTTCTAATAGCCAAGTGCTATCTCTGTCTGTGTCATGTTTGGGAGTATATTTTGGGCATCCCAAGAGTCTGAGCTTAGAGGAAGGAAGGAGTCAGCTTATATTGAGGGGCTGCTTGGGCTTCCCAATAGCGGCCATGGCCCTGCAGGGATACTGACAGCGGCACTGCACACCTGCCCCCATTCCATCATCGCTCCTGTTCCAATGTCTATTTGTAAAATATTTTAATTTTTCATAACAGTATTCAAAGAAAAAATACACAAAACACGACTTAAATTATTTAGGGGATATTCAAAGTGAAAAACAATAGAGACACCACACCAGGACCAGACCTTCCCCCATCCTGAACTCTATACAGCTGTGGGCAAGAAGATTGCAAAGATGCCATACCTTGAGAAATCCCCCAACTTAACTTCCAAGAAGAAGAATAAAAGACAAGTAGTTTCATTTTTCATATAACTGGGAACTGGAAATTGTGAGTGGTTGAGCCCTGCATTTACAGCAGTGGAGAGAAAACTATGACCCTACATTTTTGGTGGATAATGCGGCCCCCAAGATCCCCTTCTGGTGGAGGTTCATGAGTCCTGCCCTGTATGTCACCTCTTAGCCAAGCCTTACTGAGATTCTGTTCAGCAGGTTCCCTTCCTCTACACTTGGGTTCCTCTAGAGCTGCAGGGAGTAGAAAGATGCTCACTGCTTGGACTGTGGACAGAGAACACTGCAGGGAGACTGTCTCAGCTCCTCTTCACTCTCCTGGCCCCACAAAAATGTCTCTTGCTCAGTGGTCCTTTTCAAGGTTCCCCTGAAACCCTACCTCTCCCATCCCCAGAGAGGCTCGGACAGATTAGTGTGTATTAGGTGTGTCCGAGGCCACAGGGAAGGAGATCAGAGGCAGTCTTCAGCCAATGAACTCTAACAGCAGAAAGGCACACAGTTATCTGGGACTTTACATTTTGCCTCCCTACAAAAAGAGAAAATCAGACTGCTAGCATGTGTCTGATACTCTCCAATGGCCTCTCCAGCTCTGTCACATTGTAGCCATGAGAGTGTGCTGTTTTGACCCCTTTCTTCTGATTTCATATGATATTTACCAAATTTATGAGAAACCACAATAACATTTCTGTTTTCCACAAATGAAGATTTGCAATAATTAAGACAAGCTCTCAGCTAGAAGGCAATCCTCCAGTGGTCTCCAACTAGAGAAAATGATTGAGAGCAATGTTCTTTGTTATCTATACCAGGCTTTGAAGTTGGAAGTACCAGAAATCCAGATTCATGCTATAAATGATCCGGTAATCCTATATGCAGGCTTTATAATCTTTTTCTTCCTTCAGGGTTTTAACCATTTAATAGAAACTGAAGCACGGAAGTAGGGTTTTTGACATGGCAGTCTATAAATTAAATGTGGTTAAAAGTAACTTGATGATTAAGTTTCATTCATGCGGATATAATGATGAAGTCAGTAAATAACACACAATTTAATTATATTTCTGACACACATGGCATGTTATGCATTGTAATAATTAAATTTGGTTTAGAAACTTTTTTCATATCTTTTGTTGAAATTGGCTGAATGGATCATTTGGATTTAATAAGTTTTTATTAGAGAGTGAAGATCCTTCTCCCTATCCTTGGGAGAAATTTATTTGAATTTCAGTAAAGAAAGACATGAGAGGAAATGATGTGAGTGAAGGACAAAGGTTCCTATAGAACCACCGGCGGCAAACTGCCTGCCAGGCCAAGAACAATGAAGAGAGCCACAAAGAAAATAACTTACAGGGAAGCAGCACTTACTAATGTTACAAGGGCTGTGAATTAAGGTAAACTTGTGATTTGTGGAAGCAAAGACATTCCTTGGAAAATCACTAAAGGAGGGCTGGAGCTGTGGCTCAGTGGGAGAGCACTTGCCTAGCATGCAGTAGGCCCTGAGTTCAATTCCCAGTACCACAAATCCTAAAAGAAAAAAGAAGGAAACAGTTTCCTAAAGAAGCCAAGAAGAAATTTTGGTAAAACAATGGTAATGGGATAATTAAGGTATTTCTAGAAAGTATACATTTCCACATATGAAAGAATATTTTACATGAGAAGTATAGTTCAGTCATGTTGCCAAGTGCACTGGCTCCTGATGGCTTCTGTGGTGGCTTCCTTTATTTTATTATGTAAGTGCATTGTGAGGCAGTGTATGTAGTCAGACCTGGCAATAATCCCAGCTCTACCCTCTTTCATATCAATTATTCCCTCTTCCTGGCCTTCAGTAAGATAATAATCAAGTCAAGCAGCAAAATTTCTCCAAACTCTAAAGCATTCTGGGTTCAAGGAAGAATCAAACTGACGATCCGAGCCTTGTCTACAAAAGATGTTATTGGCCGGGCATGGTGGCGCACACTTGTAATCCCAGTACTTGGGAGGCTGAGACCGGAGGATCCAGGTTCACGGCCACCCTCAGCTACTTAGTGAGGCCCTCCTCAACTTAGTGAGACCCCTGTTTCAAAATAGGGCTGGGGGTATAGCCCAGAGGTAGAATGCCTCTGGGTTCAATCCCCAGTACTGCAAAAATAAAAAAGATGTTATTGCATTGATCTTTATTATAGTTATTTATTTTTAAGGAACTCCTCCAAAATAAAGCCACCACAATGTTTTCATTCATGCTTATAGATCACTCGGACTATTTGGTCTATGCAGAAAAACTAGAAAGTCTGGGGTACCATTTAAATCTTTCTTAAGACATCACAGAAACAAACAAGGAATTGAAGAATCTTCAGGACAAGATCCAGAAGACAAAAATCCTAGGATGTAAGTGTTTAGTACTGCTCCAGGCTTGAGGATATCCACTCACTAAGGACAGACAATCAAATGTGGAGTGTCCGGGGCAGTTCTTTCAATGTCCTGTGAGTAGGCACAGGCAAACTCATTATCTAGTAGGAGATTTTACTGTATTTCTCTCAGAAGTATAACTAATAGAAAAAGTACGTGCTCAATAATTAGTAAAGGATATAAATATTTCAACGGCATATATTGAACACAGTACCAAATAGCTTCAAAATATACATTCTTTCCAAGCATCCATAGAACTTTTACAAAAAGTGTTCTATGTATGCTTGACACATATGCTATGTGTCATAGCAAATCCGAACACAAATCAATTCATTTAATCTAATCTCAATCTCTCTGATTAAGAGTATCTTTCAGACACATTAGTTTTCTAGAGCAGAATCTCAACATTGCTATCTGTTTAATATCAAAGTAAATAGATCTCTTAAATAAGTGTCTGAAGTTTACTTTCAAGAATCCCTAGAAAGTTCCATCTTGATTAGTCTGCCACCCAGCATCTTCCTAAGGGATTATTCAGGGAGTAGTATTGTAGAGAGACCACAAAGGCCAATCTAGGAAACAACCTAGAGGACATACTCTCCATGGACATTAGAGATTTTCTAAATTCTGTAACTATCAATATGCCACGAAGACTTTCTAAGCTCTGTTTGGACTCTAAGCTCAATTTGGACTTTCAGAAATAACATGGTCTGCTCTATTTATCTTAGCCTTCTAAGAAGAAGTGTGCTAGACAGGTGTAGTGGCACATGCCTATAATCCCAGTACTTGGGAAGCTGAGACAGGAGGATTACAGGTTTGAGGCCAGCCTCAGCAACTTAGCAAGACTCTATTTCCAAATAAAAAATAAAATAGGGCTGGTGGTATAACTCAGAGGTAGAATGACCCTGGGTTCAATCCCCATTCTCCAACATCCTTAACATGGCAATCCACGTAGGAAATTCCTCTAGTAATTTAGCATTTTGGATGATTTTTATTTCTGTCTTAAAATATACCAACCTTTTCTTCAGCAATGTCTAATCTGCAGTTAATTGTCTTGAATATAGTTTTCATTTTACAAATTATATATTTCATCTCTAGAAGTTCAATTTGAGCCTTTTTATATCCTCCAAATCTCCTTTGGCTATCTGTCCTCTGCCTTTTCTTATTTTTTGGGGGGGAGGGAAGGGGATTGAATGGGGATTGAACACAGGAGGCATTCTACCTCTGAGCTAAACCCTCAGCCCTTTTACCTTTTTTGTTTTGAAATAGGGTCTTGGTAAGTTGTTGGGCTGGCCTTGAACCTGTAATCCTCCTGTCTCAGCCTGCAAGTACTAGGATTACAGGTATGCACCACCACACCCAGCTTAGCCTCTTTCTTCTTAAGCATATATTTATATTATATGTTTTAATATCCTTAACTACTTATTCCATCATTCTTGTCATTTTCAGGTATATTTCTATTGAATGGTTTTTCTCTTGGTTATGAAATGTGCTTTTCCTGCTTCTTTGCACTCAGTAATTTTTATTTGATCCTCAACATTATAAATTTTACTTTGGTTGGTCCTGAAAGGTTTGGGAGTTTGTTTATATTCTTTTAAATATTTGGGGGCTTTGTTAAGGAGTGCTGTTATATTACCTATAATCAGTTTGATGTTTTAGAGGTTACTTTTAATTTTTTTAGAGTAGATCCAAAATGCCTCTAGTCTGAACTTTTCTTTACTTCTGAGCTAATACCTTTCTTAAGACTTTACTTAATATTTTCTGTGTTAAATGGTCTTTTACTCTGGCTGGCAGAAAAATAAAGCTTCTAAATTTGTTACATGTATTAGCTCATTTACTCCTTATAACAATTTTACAGGTAGGTAGTTACACTGTCATTATTATCATTTTACAGATGATGAAACTGAGTAAGGAGACATTAAGGTCACCTAGCTACTAAGAAGCAAACCTATAACAGGAGCAAAAGAAATCTTGTTCCAGAGCTTGTACTCTTAATTACTGTACTCTTTGTTGTTGCTGCTGCTGCTGCAGCTATTATTATCATTATTATTAGTGGCAGGCTCAAAAGCAAAGTTATAAGTTGATGTCTAAGTATACATAGTGGTACATTCTAGTAAGGGAAAGAGGGCAGGATTCACCCCATACACAGGCAACATATGGAAACCTAGGCAGGTTATCAAACTCATGTGTAACCACAACTGATGACAAGGCTAAAGAACTAGGAAGGCTGGGATGGGACGGCATAACACTGAGACTCTTTCCAGTATTCAAAGTTCTTCTAATGCTTTACACCCTTCACCTTGAGAAAGATACTTCCACTCATTCTAAATATGAAAGAATCATGGATAGGTTGGAACCAGTCTGTTTGGGTCCATGATAGGAAAATTCAAGTCTGGTTATTCTCAGTCTGTAACACATGAGAAAGCAAAAAAGCTCTGTGAGATCACCTAGCAACATGTCCAGTGACACAGAGTAAAAATCTCTGATCAAAAATCTCTGAGTAAAAATGTGATCTCTTTTCCCTGTTTAACAGATGAAGAAATCATGAGTCAAAGAAGTTAAGTGTAGTAATGTCTGAACAAGTTGATTGGGTTAGATAGAACAAGGCTTCTGACATTGTGCCTCGTCCACTGTGATGCCTTTGCCACACTATTTAAGATACCCACCAAAGCCGGGCGTGGTGGTGCATGCTTGTAATCCCAGTACTTTGGGAGGCGGAGACCGGAGGATCCGGGTTCGCGGCCAGCCTCAGCTCTCTCGCTCTCTCTCTCCCTGTCTGTCTGTCTCTCTCTCTCTCTCTCTCTCTCTCTCTCCTTAGTGAGGCCCTCCGCAATTCGTGAGACCGGTTTCAAAATAAAGTATAAAAAATAGGGCCGGGGGCGTAGCGCGGAGCTAGACCGCCCCTGCGTTCAATCCCCGGTTCCGAAAAAAAAAAAAAAGATACCCACCACTACACCAAGATGAATAAAAACTAAAGCTGGCTGTATACTACAGTTTATTTTCCCCATGATATTTATTTGATGTTTCTAAAAATTATAGAAAACTATATATATATTTTAGACTTTATATAATATTTAAAGTTCACAGCATGGATATTTTTGAGATCTTCAATGAATGTGATTTGAGAATCATAATAACTTAAGTAGAATGTAGACTCGGAGGTCCAGGTACACAGATTTGAGGTACAACTTGGCACAGCTCTGCTTGTATATATCCACCACGAGGCCAGTTAGGAAATTTTGGAAATTCCTATTGATATTACATAGTTTTTGCTGTGTAACAAAAAGAACCCCAAATGTTAGTGGCTTAAAACAACAAACATTCATTTGTTTGTCCCTCAGATCTGATGACTGCCAGGGAATGTTCTGTTTCAGGATACAGATGGACTTCAGGTCAGCTCCATTTGTCTTTTATTCTCTTTAAACCAACAGCTACCTGGGCCGTGTTCTTCTCAGGAAGAGCAACAGGAGCATTAAGGGAGAAGAACCACATAATGTCTTTAAGGCCTCTGCTTGAGCTGGCCCATTGTCGAGCACCAATGGGATGAGTAAGGACTTCCTACACCTACTAGGGAGACACTCTGCAAAGTTGCATAAATAAGGCCAATGGTACCACAGGAAGGGAATAAAGAAATGGGAACAGCAATCCAATGTACGACACAACTTTACAATCAGTTTATTGTGTAAAAATGCAGTTTTAAGGTATCTCTGTATTGATGATGAATATCAGGTCCCAAAAGGGAGTCGACCAGTGAGAACATAGAAATACTGGCTGGATGCCTGCTGCTTCTACTTTGGAAGAATGAGAATCAGTGTTTAATCCAGTAGCACTCACCAGTGCCTGAGCATTATAAGAATTATAATTATGTCACTTCACAAATGAGTTATTTTGTACTAAAATCTTTCCTGGAATCTTAAGGAAAATAGTTCAGTTCTAAGAATGATGAATTCTGGCAAAAATCATCAAGAGGCACAGCTAATGAAATTTAACATTCATATTAAAGCAAGATTGCCTGTCAAATCCTAGACTGCATGCAAATTGCTCTATTTATTCCAAAACAAAAGAGCACATTCAATATCAGATATTCTATATCCATACCCATCAACTCAAGACAAATCACCCCACAGAGCCACCACAGAAGGAGCACAAAGCCCCCAAACTCATAAGTATACATGTGAAAGAATTCAAATATAAAAGAATGAAACAACCGGACATGGTGACACACACCTGTAATCCCAGTACTTGAGAGGCTGAGACAGGAGGATCAGAGATTTGAGGCCAGTGAGCAGTAAATTAGCAAGACCCTGTATCAAATAAAAAATAAAATAGGGCTGGGGTGTAACTCAGAGGCAGAACATCCCTGGGTTCAATTTCCAGTACCACATACATGCAAAAAGAATGAAATGATGGAGAATCCTATGCTTTTTCAAAGCACACAGTGAGATTAGTCCAATTTACATCTCCCTTTTAGTCCCAATGCCTTTCAATTAAAAGGGGCCCACCAAATTGAACGAATCTCACCTTCTGCTTTATATATATATATATATATATATATATATATATATATATATATATTAGCTTATATATATATAAGCTAAAATTTAAAACTTGGAAGTTTTTCTTTTTGTTTCTCAATAATGAAATATGGGATCTTGGGATCTTGTTCACTTTAGGATAAAGATCATCTTCTCATTTGGGCACCCGACCTATAGAGAGAAACAAAGAACATACGTTCTAATTCCTTCAGTCCATGCCCACATGCCCCATATTAACCCTGCCTCTTGGAAGACAGCTTCTGCTAAATAAGCATCACTGAGGTACTATTAGGTTGCCAAGTAAAGTGTCTAACATTTGTCTCCTGAAAATGATTCCCACAGCCCCAGCCTGGGTGCAGGGCCTCATCATTTCCGAAGTGAACTATTGCACCGTTTCCTACCTCCTCCTGCTCCTCGTCCTGCCTGCAGCTGTTCCCCGCGTGTTGGATCTGCGATTCCCACAGACCTAATCATGTCACTCCGCAAGAATAGCTGGCAGTTAACCTCCTCCTGCCCTTCCCTGCCTGTCTGTTCACCAACTGCATACCTCCCCCTGGAAAGGCAAGAGTGAACCAAGAAAGGAATTCATCACTCCCTCCTGCTAATCATTTCAGCTTGTGTTATGCAGTTAGGATATAGTTTCCATCTGGCAAAGCACAAAATCTAATAGCCTGTTCTCAGGTACCATGGTCTGTGCGCGCGCGTGTGTGTGTGTGTGTGTGTGTGTGTGTGTGTGTATACTGAAGATTGAACCCAGGGGCATTCTATCACTGAGCTACACCCCTAGCCCATTTTTATTTCAAAACAGGGTCTCACTAAGTTGCTGAAGGTCTCACTAAGCTGCTGAGGTTGATCTGGAACCTGTGATTTCCTCCTGTCTCAGCCTCCCAAGTACTAGGATTGCAGGCATGTGCCACTGTGCCTGGCTAACATTTCAAACTTCTAGCCACATCAGTAACATTTTCTCCTCTCTTGTTTCCAAAATAACACCTGCCTAGTTCTTCAGTCCTCTCAGATAAATCTTTATCTCTTTTGCTCATGTCTCTTCCCACTCCTCTATGAAAACGATGGCCCCATCTCTCTCCTGAGCTCTATCTCTTCATTTCCACTTGCTTACCTGACACAGGTGGCTTCCTGCTCCTTACACTGAGTACGTGTGACCCAAATTCATCATCTTTCAACAACTACAACCTAACATCACTCTTGTGTGCAAGAGCAACATTATTCTCTTAGTCATCATGGGTCAAAATCTTGGCATTGTACTTGACTCTTTCTTTGCTAGAATGTGCCTGCCAGTACATTTCCATGCCCCTCGCTGCCCTGGTAAAATGCTGAAATAAACACTGAGCGAGTCTCTTTGCCTCTTCCTCCCACCTTTGCACTTCGCACTTACACAGCCCCATCCGATTATCCTCCCAAAGAGAGCTTCTTTTACATCTCCAACCCCCTGTGCACTTCCAAGGGTATACTAAATTAAGCACTAACTCCCCTGCTAGTGTTGAAAGCCTCCTACATCTCACCTGTCTCCCTCCAACCTGCATTTCTAGCCTCCTCTCCCACTATTGCCTTGATGTTCCCAGGACCTTGTGCAACCTACACTGCTTACTCTTCCCCAGTCTTCCCCTGAGTATGGATCCCTTTGACCCTCTGCCTCCTGAGCCTGGTGTACAATTTACTCCCCCATCTTAACATGCTACAATAGAATTGACCCTGTATTGTCTTTTTCAGTCCCTGGAACCCCTGGAGGTTGCAGCAGAGCCCTGCAGTAGTCCCCACCAGCTTCCTTCTATCTCGCATCTGTTCCTGAGATCTTTCTAAAAGTCAAATTTGCCTCCTCCTCTCCCCAATCCATTCTGCTTAAAATTCTTCACTGGTTCTTTGGCCCTAAGATATTAAGCACAAATCCTTTAACGCACTGGGTAAGCCTCCTGTCTGTCCTGCCTCACCTCTACCTCCTTCTTATGCAGCCTATAATGAAGTTGAATTTCACTGTTTCCCCCATAATTCCAGCTTCCAAAGCTGGATATACTTTCTTCTTACTCTGTGACTTTCCCTGTATGTGCCTTCTCCTTGCAGTCCTGCCTTGCTGTTGACAATGACCTCCTCCCTCTTCAAAGACAAGCATAATCTCTTTCTCAAAATGACCCTGAGCTTCCACCCTGGATAAATCAGCTTCTGTTCCAATCCTGTTTCCATGCCCCCTGCTTCATTTATGACTACAATTTTTTGCAATGCATTTATGGAAGAAAAAGTGTAATAGTCCCCCTTTCTCCCTTTGAATGTGTTTTGCTTAAAGGAGTGCTGCACATAAATCTGCACATGAATGCTCACGGCAGTGTTATTTGAAATAGCCCAAAGCTGTAAACTGTCCAGGTGTCCTTCGGCTGATGAGTGATTAAACAAGCCAAGGCACATAATATACCATGGACATTTAAAAAAAAAAGAAAGAAAAAACAGAAATAAAAAAGAATGAACCATTGATACACTATCTTGGATGAATCCCTAAGGAATTACGGTAAGTGAAAAAAGCCAGTCCTAATAGATTGTATGATTCTACTTGCACAACATTTTTGTAATGACAGAATCCTAGAAATGGAGACTATATTAGGGGTTGTCATGGGTGAGGGATGAGGAGGTGTGAAGGGAGGGTCAGAATCAGGTGGAGGTCATAAAAGGGAGGCAACAGAAGGCATTTTTGTGGCAGTGGAACTGCTGACTATACTGGCAAATACAACAACCTCCACATGTGATAAAATTGTATAAAACTAAGTATACACAGACACAAAAATGACTACAGTAAAACTGGGGAAATCTGAGTATGATTGGTAAATTTCCTGGTTGTGGTATTGTATTTGTCTTGCCAAATGTAACCATTGGGGGACTCTGAGTAAAAGGCACCCAGGATCTCTAGTATGTCTTACAACTGCATGTGCATCTATAATTGTCTCAATAAAAACTTTGATTTAAACAAAATACACAGCAAGTCACAGCACAGTTCATTCGTGAAAGCTGATCTCTTACTCAATCACATATACCAGTTTATGATGAAATTCATGGCAGCTCTTACATAGTTTACACCACCTCACTTATTTTTACAGTATATTTATGCTTAGGATGTGTGTTTCTGTGACACCTTTTATTTCTTTAGCCATTAGTTTTTGGTGTTTCTACCTACCATATAACTGGCGTAACTAGCTTTTCTATTGAATATTGCTAATGATACTTTTATCTCTTTGCTATTGCTACTCCATTATAAAAGAAGAAATCTGTAATAAAGTGGTTTTCAAAAAAAGGGAAAAGAGTGAATGCCGCTTATGAGAAATAAATGTGAAATTTCTTGGCTATGGTATTTGGGCATTCATTTTAATATGCCAAGCACTAGTCTAGGTGGTAAAGATACACGCGGTATCTTTAGCAGTAAATTAAAGTTCCTACCTTCATGGAAGTCAGATTAGGAAGTTAGGAAGACACATAATTATAATCACTTAACACTAAATACCATAAAGAAAAACATATCCAGGCAATTATTGATAGAAAACAGAGGGGACACTAATGTAGGCAGAGTAGTAGTCTGACAGCTTGTCTGATGTTAAACAGAGACTTGGGTGACATGATAGAGAATAAATGGTATGTCATTCATGGTTGTCAAGACAGAACTAATGTTAGTTCTTCTATGACAGATGCTTATTAATTCTTGGTTCTCAGATTCATTAAAAGAGAAATGACTCCTTAATCAAGCATCTTTATCTTTTGACCAAAAGCTTGAGATATGGTTAGAAGCCCAAAAAAAGTCAAATACTTAATGCCCACTCTTTCATTTGCCTTTTCTCTGGTATGTTTTTAAAAGCTTGTCTAGATAAAAAAAAAAAAAAACACCATTTTAATGAACATTGCAATTAAGAGATGTACCACCTGGAAACTAGCCCCCTTTGAGCTGCTGTAATGTTGCTCTTCTCCTGATTTGGGGTCAGTAAAGTGTGGTGTTTGTGTCTCCCAGGACAAATCACTGTATGTAAAAGCATTTGACTCACTCTGGCTTCTGGAACCCTCCTAAGGAGCTCAATCTGCAGATCAGAGCAGGCTACTCCTTTTCAATTAATTCTCTTTCAGACCTGATTATTGTCCTTGTCTTCATTTATGTCAAATGGTGCTCCCTGCGGAGACAGGCAGCTGGTTATTACAGGCTAACTCAGATAAACCTTATTGAAATAACCACCTCCCTTGTACAAATCTGTCCATCACCTTCTTTTTCTTTTGTGTACTGGGCATTGAACCCAGGGGGCTTTCTGTCCCTGAGCTATACCCCCAGCCCTTTTTATTTTGAAACAGCCTTGGCTAAGTTGCTGTGATCCTCCTGTGTCAGCCTCCCAAGTCCTGAGATTACAGGCATGTGCCACCAGGTCTGGCTTATCCATCACCTTTTGACAGTCCCTTGTTAGCCCAGCGCTCAGTGCCATCCCTAGGTCTCACACACACACACACACACACACACACACACACACACACACAATACCATCAGAATTGGGCCACTGTTTGCAAAGTGCAGACTGCATGTGGAGATTTGGAGCCATTTGCTTCTTAGAAAGTTTAATTCCATTCAGGAAATGTTAACTGAACAAATGTTGTAAATTCTTGGGAAACAGGTGTGTGATCCCAGGATGACTTTGCCTGAAAGAGCTCCTTGGGGACAACCAGGCAGTTCGGGCACTTTTAGATTGCAAGCTGCTACAGTACCACGTCAATGTTCTGTGAGTCAATTTCACAGAAAGTAATGTGGAGAGAAATGAGAGGTTTTGAGATCTGATAAACCCCAGGTTCAGCATGAACAATTGTGTGGGAGGATAAAAGCTAATGCTCTCTGTCCAAAACAGAGAATTGCCTAAAATGAAGAGGAGCCAGTTGCCGGGAAAGAGGTTACTGCAGCTCCAAAAACCTCCGCTAGCCCTCCTGTCACCTCTTTCCTGGTCATGAGCCACTCTCTTTAGACATCAGAAGTGATCTGCCTTGGTTTCTAAATTCAAACACTGGGATTGTAAAGGGATGAGGCTAAACAGCCCTGAGGGCGCTACTGGTCCACAGGAGGGCTTAACTGAGTGTTGGAAGATGGGGGCCTGTCATGGTCAGCCAGGTGAGCCTCACGGGTGACTGTTCCTATTTTCCCTTTGTTACTCATGGAGATGACTGAGGATTGTTTGCTTCTCCTATACGTAGACTTAGCATAAGGTGGATTAGTAGACCCCATGGAACAGGGCCATGCTCCTTTGGAGAAGTATGATCAACCTTCTTTGAAAAGTCCCTGGGGGACTCACAAGCCTACGACTGCATTTAGCCCCCAGCCCACCACACAAGTGGACAGAGAATTAAAGTCCAGGGCCAGGAGTAAAGAGTCGAACAATAGAGAATTTCAAAGGAGGAAAAAAATGCTGTGCTACTACATAAATGTCTGAATATTCAAGAGCTTATAAACCAAAACCTTGAGAGACAGGCTTCTCTCTGGTTATCCAGGATAACATCATATTGCTACAGCTGTGAGTATTGCCACCAGCGATGTAACCACCAGCCAGCATGTAGAAAGAATTTAAGACTAAATGCCTCTCATTGTCACTAAGAGGCAAAAGACCTGCATTCGAGTCAACACCTAACTGTTTGCCCTTGATCTTTGGAAAACCATAAACTCTGCAGAAGAAAATCTAGAAGTAGAAATGTGAACATTTCTGCATAAAGCAGGTGGCCAGATTGGGCAATGCCCTCATGTCCTGTCAGCGCTACACTCAATAGCTCCATATGCCGAAGGTTGCAAGGTACGTTGGGTCATTCTGAAACACATGCCAGACAAGCACCCCTGGGCACTCTGAAGAAGAGGAAAAGTGAAAATTCTCTATAAATGCATAGATTCAAAAAATATCTCTGTTCTAATTAATATGGGAAGGTGGGAATTGACTCAAAGGACAAGTATAGAAACCCGAATACTTGGCCAGACTACTCCCCAGCCAGGCTCTCTAAGATTAGAATGTTACTAAAAATTAGCCTTAATTACACAGGATTGTGCTCCTTATTGACTGAAATTTATTAATTTTTAGCATAGCTTCCAGTCTTTAGTCTGGCTGTTAATTGGGCCCCTTTCTTTAAGCAGAAAAAGGCTCACATGTGCACAAGTTGATCCTTTCCCAGTGCTAACCTCTCACTCGCTGCAGTCAAAGGCAGGATTCTCTCTGTTCTAGCAAAGACTTGGCCCTGTTTTAGCTGGCATGCAAATGTAGAGTGTGATCCATCATGTTTTATTTAATAGAGTCGCTGAGACAAAGGGAAAAGGAAATTGTTGTGAATTAAATGACCTTGTCTCTTCAGGCAACAAGATAAAAGTTCTGATTGATTGCTGAGATGGCTGGAAATGGAAGTATTAATGCAAAACAATGATTTTGTTATGTTTCTTTTCTTTGGAGTGTTGCAAATGGCAGAGGAAATTTTATTCCAGAAACAGATTAAGAGACCTTCTCCTTTGCCAGAACAAGCAAATTTGGTGAAATTGGGAAGCAGGGAGTGGTGAGCCAGGGATTGGGGCCTAGAGATCTTTATCCCCAGCCCAGCCCTGCTAAGTTCCCTTGGTGGCCTGGGAGAAATCATGTGCTATTCCTACCCCAAATTCCTTATGATTTCATGGTTTGGCTAGAGATGAAATATAAAGTATTTTTCTGTACTTATAATGGAATAAAACTCTTTCTCCTGCATTAATGCAAGCAATGGACCATGTGTAGATGCTGTTGTCAGGGGATGTCACTCACTGGTTCTGCCCACTGGAATCCTGAGAAAGAGTATCAGCAGGATTCCACCAAGTGCTGCCATTTCTCATCAATGGCACTTGAAGAAATTATTCTTACAAGAATCTTGTAATAGAAGAAAGTATAAGATGTTTAGTGACTCCACACAATGGATTAAACTTGACAGTTTACCACTGGTAACTTGAGCACAATGAGCCACATGGAATGCGCCATGTGGTTTTGTTGTGAGCTTCTACTTACTCCTCACTTGCAGAAGGGGAAATCCTCAGTTGAGTTTAAATGGTGGAAATAGCTCTGGCCTGGTCTGGTCTGGAGCCTCCTTTCCCATCTTTCTGAACTTGGCAACCTGCCCTGATTCCATGAATCCCTACATTCACATTGCTCCATTTCCTATGCTTATAGACAGAGATACTGGCTCTTGGATGTATCCAGGCTTCTAAGCACGCACAGAGAATTCCCAGTACTTGGCTACAATTACCAAGGTTCCAAGTTTGAAAGTCTTTACCACGCTTTTACTCACATGCTGCTGAAAACTAGAAGTTTGATTTTCTCCAGCATGAGTTTCTGCTGTAAAGCACCCAAGACAGTAGTCTCAGAAAGGTGTGTGTGTGTGTGTGTGTGTGTGTATGTGTGTGTGTGTGTGAAAGAGAGAGAGAGAGAGAGAGAAGAAGAAGGAGGAGGAGGAGGAAGAGGAGGAGGAGGAGGAGGAGGGAGAGGGAGAGGACAAACACAGAGAAAAATCCCCTTCTTTGAAAGCTGAGACAACTACCAGATTCTCCAGCTCAAAACAAAGTCCTACATGCTCACAGACCATGCCTAATATTACCCACTGAGTCAGAACTTGAATCCAATATAAGGCCAAATATTTTTTTGGGGGAGGGATTTTTTTTAACTTTTTATGTTCATTTATTGGTGCATTGTAATTATACATTTTTAAATGGAATTTAGGTATTGGTCTTAAAACAAACAGCAGACCACTTTCAAAACCCACTCTAACAAAGACAAGCTGCTTTCTTCAAGTGGTCTTAAAATGTTCTTTTACTTTATGTACATCTTGGCTTCTTTACTGTTAAATATCTTATGCTTTAGAACATTAGTACAATTTGCATCCTGCAAAATTTAAAAGATAATTCTGTTTGATTCACAAGAGATGGTGACCTGACTGTTGCTTTGTTGAAAACAATTATTTAATAATTTATGTGGTATAATGTCCATATCTTAATACCGGGTCCCCTGAGTGTACTGATTTTCTCCACTGCTTTAATGGTTTAATGTAATTCAAAAGTTGTTTGTGGATGCAGGAAATCAAGTACATAAAGCTGATATTCTGGTATTATGGGTAAAGTGAGTAAATATTGCCCTTTGTTGAAATGACTTTTAGATAATACATGATGATCATTCTTTCAGGTCACTAAGGCTTAGCCACACATATACACACACAGTGCAAGTAATTCCCTGGCAGAGTAAATTAACAAATGTAACTCAAATGAACTTAACTTGTTAGTGTATAGAGTTAATGAGGCTGAAACATGGGAGATTACTTTAGGAGAGTGAGCTTGGGCAGGCTCCAAAGCAACATACTGCATCCAAAACAGTAGGAAAGCAAGGCCATTTGTCATGAGAAGGAATGAGTGTGAGAGAGTCCAAAAGCAGGTCTGTGTGCACCTCTCATCCTCGCAGAAAAGGCAACGGGAAAGGGTAGGTAGAGTCTCAAGAGTCTGTACACCTGGATATTTTATGGAAATGGATAAAGCATTTGTCTTTGCTTTTATTGGGGGTAGGGGTCCTGGGGAAGAATTCAGGGGCATTCTAATCTCTGAGCTGCACCCCAACCCTTTTCTCTTTTTTTTTAAACAGTGTCTCACTAAATTGCTGAGGCTGGCCCAGAACCCATGATCCTCCTTGTCTCAGCCTCCCAAATTACTGGCATTACAGGTACAGGCATGTGCCACCACACCCGACTTGGGTGAAGCATTTTCAAATGCATTAAACAAGTTTGGAAGACACATCTAGACTTTGATTTATGAATTTCTACTTATATTTATATTATAATCTTTTGTTAGGCTCTTTATATTTATATTTATATTTAGCCTCTAATACCCTTGGTTTTTCATAATTCAGTCTGAAAGTGTATTAAGATAAACCCTGTCCTATTTTTAAATGTTTAAAAAGGAAAATAAGGATAAAAATATAATTATAAGGAAAATTCTATCCCATTTAAATCTCAAAATGAACCTTTAAATCTTTGGCCAGTTCCTCAAGTCAGACTACCTGCCGAAACCATGGCTCCCATGGTCCCTAAAACCAAATATTATTGCTTAGATTTAAGAAAATTGTATCTACCGCCTCGTACCACCCTTAATGTGCCCCATCTTGTTTGATTTCAAAAGCTAAATAGAGTCAGACCTGGTTAGTATTTGGATGGAAAATTTAAGAAAGTTATGTAACCTTTCTGTTTCATTTGAAAACAGGCTGCTCACAAAACAGGTAATATGTGATTCATTTTAAAATGTTCACCTTGCTAACAACCAAAGTAATGAAAATTAAAACAACATTGAGACTGGTAATCTCTGGGGTAGTATCAATGGTGAAATGCAAATCTGGTAAAGATCTGGGGAATGAGTAAAATGAATCCAAGAATAAGGAAATGAAATGGAGAATGGGATTAATATGGGGAAGAAAAGAGTCGGGGAGAAACTTCTGGCACGATAAAACTGGAGGCAGCCTGGAAGGACCTTTAGGTCTTATCATAAAGTAGACCTGGGTTTGAGTTTTTTTGTTGATAATCACAGTAACAGACCTTGGCAAGTTACTGGCTTACACGATTTGTACTTTCTTCATCTATAAAGTACAGTTGTGAATATTAAATGAAACAATAAATTTGACTCAGTCAACTGTGTTCCTCCAGTAACCAGCCTGGCATGTTAGTAAAACATTGTTGACTGATTTATGCAACTCTCCCTCCTGCTGTGCAGACCCCCCACACACACACCCCTCCGTGCTAGAAGAGCCCCCAGGCCTCTGTTCCTCCTCATGCCGGTGGATAAAACTGGCAGCAATGTCAGAAACAGCAGATTCCTTCAGAGGTTAAAAGCAAAATGGACAGGAGGAGGCTTTCAGATCTCAGTCTGAGCTGTCTGCCCTAGAGACCACAAAACCATCTCCTGTTGTCCAGTGCATACAGCAAGTGCAGGGTACTGATCACTTTTTTCTAGGAACAAAGCAGGATGGATTTTTCCAGGGAGTACAGGATGGATTCTACTCACATCTGGTCTCTGGTTATTGCATGTCGTTTTCTTTTTGGTGGGGGCCTCGTGGTGGCTGTTTCAGTTTGGTCACCCTTTGTGTATTTCATGAACGTTTCTATTCCCTTGTGCCATAGTAACATTCAGAAACCCTCCTCATTATTTCAGAGATGGAAAGAAGGTTGTGACAGTAAGAAAGTTAATAAATAATAAATATATTCATAAAGATATAAATAAAATGTATCTTGGGAACGAAAGGCAAAAAAATATATATAGCATGAAAAAGAAAAAGGCAGGGAAAGAGGGAGAGAGGGAAGGAGGGGAGAGAGGGAGACAGACAGCAGCAACCAGTGGTTGAAAGGAAGATGAGGCTTTTTCCGTCAAAGACTGCCCCCTGGTGGAATTGCAGCTGAACGTGCTCCTCCAGCCTCAGCCAGTCCCGAAGGTGAGGAGCGATCAGAGGCAGCTGACCTGTGAGCCTTCGAAGCTTAAGAAAGGGCAGATGAATAAATATTGGGGCATCAATAGATTCTAAATCTTGACAACACCGAAGCCTTATTTAATTTGATCCCTGTGCATCAGAGACTTTAAACTGCCATTAGTCAGGCACGCTGCCACTCTCTCCTCGGTTACAGAAGGCTAATGTTGTTTATGGAGCATCAACCAGCTATATTTCATGTGAGCAAGAGAAAGGAAATGAAATCTCTTGTGATAAAATAAAGAATAAATATAAACACTAGAGCCTTATCCTGCATAAGCCTTCGTGGATGCTTCTTAAGCTATTTAAATAGTTTTCTAAAAAATGTATCTATAGGTTTGAAATTTTTGAATAGATGAAGAGATCATGGTATTTTTTAAATGGACAAAGTGGTTTAAATTAGACTAGGTTTTTAAGAGATTCGGTCTATCTGGTAAAAAGATAATAATATTGACAGAAAGAAAAGTATATATTCGCATTTAACGTTTTCTCTCTGTTCTGCCAAAAATAACAGTGAAATCATATGTATAAAGGCTTTATCCTTAACTCCGTGCCTCCACACTATATTGCTGACTTAAACAAGGATTGCTATGCCATATGCTAAAAATCTATTTAAATGCCAAAAGCAACTTTGTGTTTCTAAGCCTTTGTGTTGCCTTTTTAGTTGGTAGAGAAAAAAGCAAATAAGATTTGTCTTTTTTTAAACTCCTGCCCAGAAAAAAAAAATCTTAGAAGCTCTCATATTCTCTTTAATCACATTTTCTACCTCTAGGCTCCAAATTCAATTCTCATTTACAGATTTCTAAGGTTTGCATAATTTCTGAAGCACAGCACTGTAAAGTTCTGTCCCCATGAGTTGAATATTCTGGATTCAGCTGTTTTCATGCACAGATTTGATGACCATCCAGCTTTGTGCAAAAAGAGAAGGTAAACAGATCCAAGAGGACTCTTTCTCTATTAAGCTAATGTTAAGTAAAAATTAATTGAATCAAGTTGGAACATATGACCTACTAAAATAAAAAATAGAAGTTAACAGTAAGATTTTCTTTTGGGTACCTCGCCTAAAAAGCTTGACAAGAAATGACAAATAACTGCAGTGTGCATACAATATTTATCATTTGTTCAGATGAGTCACTTAACTTTTTAAAGAGGTAAATTCATTGAGCAGATAGATAATAAAGAAATAGGCTGAGAGGCAGAAGGAGAACCAAGAAAGTAAAAATTCACAGTATCTAAACGTGTAGGTTTTTTTAAAAAGAAATAAATATAACTAAGAAGTTCAGTAAATTAGTCTGGGAAATGTCAGTGTCATTGGATATGGCAATTAAGGAGCCATTGGCCCTTAGGAAGAGCAGTCTCAATAAAGTGTCGAGGGCAGAGGCCAGGACGCAGTGGACTGAGGAGGAAATTAGAGGAATAGCAATGGTGGGAGCAATATTACTCTTTCAAAAAACACAGATAAAAGAGGAAGCAATAAAAGGGGAAATCCAGCCAGGGATGGTGGCACTTGTAATGCCAGGGACTCACATAATCCCAGGGACTCACAAGGCTGAGGCAGAAGGATTGCAAGTTTGAGGCCAACCTGGGCAACTTAGCAAGACCCTGTCTCTGTATAAAAATAAAAAGGGCTGGGGATGTAGCTAAATGCTTGGGTTCCATCCAAGAAAGAAGGGAAAGAAGGAAGGAACTGTGCAACTGACTGGACAGCCTAAGGGAAGCAGAGGAGGTTTACAACAGGAAAAGATGCTGACCAAAAACAGTCCCCAGCCTGTAAGAGAAAGGAAGGCAAATTGTCCCACAGATCATATGCTGAGCTTTTTCTGGAGAGGTATAGGAGAAAGAATATGAGTGACTTCTGTACCCAAAATTATTCCCAGGAATTTTTCACTGAATGACATGATAGCCGCTAACACTTTATGGTTGATCTTTATGTTAAGTCCAAGTATACACACCACCTACTCCCCACATGTCCACATCAACTGACATCACAAATTTGCACCTGATGCTAAGGCTTCTCTCCTCTCCATCATTATTGCCCCTCTGTTCTCACAAGCAGTGATAGTTCTGTGGTGATTTTTTTCTGCCTTTCTTCCCAGCTAAATTTTTAAATTCCTTCTGTTTCTGATTTGCTTGTTGCAATTTCCCTAGCCTCTCTTAAGTTTCTAAAACAGGACATTGTTGGACTGGGGATGTAGCTTAGTGGTAAAGTGCTTGCCTAGCATGCTCAAGGCCCTGGGTTTGATTCCCAGCACTGTCAAAAAAAAGGACATTGTATATTTGCATATTTGGTTATCAAATAGTGAACAGATAGCCAAAAGTTGGAGATTTAATACTAGCCAAGAGATTTTTTTTTTTTGCACTGGGGATTGAACCCAGGGTCATTCTACCTCTGAGCTACACTCCCAGCCCTATTTTTTTATTCTTTATTTTGAAACAGGGTCTCACTAAGTTGTGGAGGCCTCACTAAGTAGCTGCGGCTGGCCGCAAACCCAGATCCTCTGGTCTCAGCCTCCCAAGTACTGGGATTACAAGCATGCACCACCACGCCCGGCTAGCCAAGAGATTTTTAAGCAGCAAAAATTGCTTAGATGCAACTCCAAAATTATAGATCATAAAAGACAAAACTGACCAATGTGGCTATATCAAAATTAAAAACTATTGTATTAAAAAAAAGACAAGCTACAGATGGGGATTGTGGCAAGGGACAGACTTTTCAACAAGTGGCACAGGAACAGTTGGATATTGCTATGCAAGAAGAAAAACATTGAACTTGAAACTATTTTTCATATCATATAAAAATAATTCAAAGTACATCATAGATCTAAATATAAAGCCTAAAATTGTAAAGACTATTAGAAGAAATCATAGAAAAATTCAGAGAATGTGGGTTAGGCAAGGATAGCTTAGAATAATACCAAAAGCACAATCAATAAAAGAACAAACTGGCAAATGGAACTTCAAAGTTAAAACTCCTACTCTAGAAAAACACTGTCAAAGAATGAAAAGACAAGTCATTAACTGGGAGAAAATTTTTGTAAAGTGTATATCATACTTCTAGATTATATGAAGAACTCTCAGAACCAAACAATAAGAAAATGAAGAGCTTAATTTCTTAAATGGGTCAAAGATTTGAAGACACACTTCATCAAAGAAAAATACACAGACACCAAATAAGTACTTGAAAAGGTACTTGACATCGATACTCATGGAAGCAATACAAATTAAAATCACAGTCATATTCCACTATGCGCCTGTCTATGGCTTAAACTGAAAAGAATTACCATACCAAGTACTGAAGAGAATGTGGAAGAACTTGAACCCTCAGCCCTGTAGGTGGGAATGCAAAATGGTACAGCTACTTTAGGGAACAGTTTGGAAGTGCCTTAAAAAGCTAAACAAAAACCTACTACATAACTACCCATTCCATTCCCAGTATTTACTCAAGAAAAATGGAAAAATATATCCACACAAAAACTTGTACAAGAATTTTACAGCAGTTTTATTTGTGATAACCAAAACCTTGAAGCAACCCAATGTCCCTCAGCAGGTGAATAAATAAATAAATTGTGGCATATCCTTACAATGGAATACTATTCAGCAATAAAAAGGAATGAACTATTGTTACATGCAACAACATTATTGAATCTCAAAATAAATATTAGGAGTTAAAGAAGCCAGCCAACATAGAGTACATACTATAGGCTCCCACTTACATAACATTCTATAAAATGCAAACTATTCTATAGTGACAGAAAGGAAATTGGTGATTCCAAAGGGGTGGGGAGGGTATAGAGAAATGAAAGAGACAGATTATAAAGGAGCATGAAGAAAATTTGAGAGATGATGGATATATTCATTTTCTTGACTGTGGTAATTGCTCCACAAGTGTGTGTGTGTGTGTGTGTGTGTGTGTGTGTGTGTGTGTGTGTGTATGTGTGTGTGTGCATATATATGTGTGCATGTATATATATGTGTGTATGTGTCAAAGCTTTTCAAATTGTGCACTTTAAATATGTGCAGTTTATGTATCTTGATTATACCTCAACAAAGTTTAAAAATTCTACTGCCACCTATGTTTTCTCCCTTAAAAAAAAGTATAAGCAAGCCAGACACACCTATAATCCCAGTATTTGGGAAGCTGAGACAGGAGGATCATAGGTTCGAGGCCATCCTCAGCAATTTAGCAAGATCCTGTTTCAAAATAAAAAATAAAAGCTGGATGTGGTGGCACATATCTGTAATCCCAGTTCTTGGGAGACTGAGGCGGAAAGATAACAGGTTCGAAGCCAGCCTCAGCAACTTTAATTTCAGCAACCTAGTGAGACCTTGTCCAAAAAAAAAAATAATAAAAAGGGGTGAGGGTGTAGCTCGGAGGTAGAATGCCCCTGGGTTCAATCCCCAGCACCCCCCCACACCAAAAGTATAAGCAGATAATATAATGGACACCTATATATTAATCACCCAGCTTAAAAATAAAGTATTGCAAATGTATCTGACGCTGCCGAAATAAACGTCTAACATTGATTAGAGGATCTCACCACCTCTTTAGTGCAGAGGACTTGTGGGTATCCCCCAAACCCCCATTCCCCTTCTGTGAATGAATGTGTAGAACAAATCATACGTAGTCCTCATAGCAGGGTAAGGGTCTAACCAGGCCTCACAAGCTCTTCTGCTGTCTTCATGTGACGACAAGCTCAAGAACCACCCAAGTAGGGCATGGTGGTGCATGCTTGTAATCCCAGTACTTGGGAGGCTGAGACAAGGATCACAGGTTCACAGCCAGCCTTAGAAACTTAGTGAGGCCCTCTGCAACTTAGTGAGACCCTGTTTCAAAATAAAAAATAAAACAGAGATGGGATGTAGCTCAGAGGTAGAATACCCCTGGGTTCAATCCTTAGTACCACAAAAAAAAAGTCATCCAGGCAGCAATAAGTAGTGCATTTATCTAACCACCCAGCCTCCTCTCAGCTCAAAGTCAGCATGCAGATCAGCTCCTGCTGCACAAACACTGCCCTACTTTGCTCTGTAAGCTGGAGGATGGGGCGGAGGTGGCTCTGGGCAAACACCCGTGCAGGCATGGCCTCTTTACTTCCCAGCTGACTGCCAAAGGTAAGACAGACTCTCCACTTCTGCTGCATCACTCTGGGCTGTCTTTCTTTTCATGCATTATATACTCCCTGTTGGAAATGACAATATCTCTACTGGAAAAGGAAAAACAACCCCAGTCTGTCAGCAGTAGAGTAGGAAGCAAATGCATTTCACACATTCCAATGTTATCTTAACAACTGCTTTTCTAAACATGTTGCAGTAATACAAGAAAGGCCTTTTCCACAATGATATGACCCAAAAACATCAAAGAATTAGTGTCAAGCTGAAATGGGAAGAATATAGGCTGTCCTGAGATTAATCTCTGGAAGTAAAATAAACAAGCACACCCTGAAATTCTCTGTAAGAATTTCAGGGTGTGCAATGCTCTGGGGCCTTGGAGACCACCGACTCCAGGATTCTCGCTTGACAAACAAGGAACTGAGGCACGGTTGCTTTATTGCTTTTTAGTTCAAAAGCATTTTAATCTCTAAATGGTCACCAGAGTATGCCCATATTTATTGTGTCTCTTAGTGCTTTGTGAATGACTTTCCAGTTGTAGAACAATAAGACTTTGAGACAGACAGTGAGATGTTCTAAATCAGAGAGGCGAAAATGATCAGTATATAAAAGCTAATTAAAGTTTATCCCACCACCACGGGACAAATCAACAACTGCTTCCAATCTTAGCTTTCCCTGTTTTCCTGACACAGATGCAAGAAAGAGATCTGTTGCCCATACTTCTGCCATTTCACAACCAGCACAACACACATAATCAAGTGACAGATTATTGATGGCTCATCGTATAGCCTTGAAACTCCTTACTTCCACAGGCCAGAAAAGGTGACATGCGTGTTGGTGCTGAGGGTCTCAGGGGACCAGCTGTAAGCGAGATAAATGACCCCTTTTTCAACACTGCCATAAGAGTAATCTTTCAACAGTGAATGTGCGATCTCCTTACAATGCCTTAATCGTTCCTCAGCATCTTGGAATAAAGTTCAATTTTCTTTATTTCTCCATACAAAACTCTTCATAACCTGTCTCCTTTTTTTTATAACTGCATTACTGGAGTTTAAGCAACATACAAAGGATGGTGTACATTTAATTTTTGCCATCTGATGAATTTGGACATACGCATCATAGGATGGTATTATCATACCCATAATACCATCGTCACAATCATGGCAATAAACATGTCCATCACCTCCAAAAGTTCCCTGTATCCCTATGGGGGTTTTGTTGCTATTGTTGTTTGTTTGTTTTTTTTTTGTTTTGTTTTGTGGTAAGAACACTTAACATGAGATTTGCTCTCTTAACAAATGTTTAAGCACCCAGTACCATATTGTTACCTAGAGGCACTATGTTGTACAGTAGATGTCTAGGATGTATTCTTCATTAACTTCAGCTTTACAGCCATTGAGGCTGTATCTGTCCTTCCTTTCTAGCTTTCTGTTATCCCCACCACCTCTCTTAGTCCCACACATCCCCTCTCCAGCATTCCAGTCAAATATTTGAAATTTTCCATTTATGCCTTACTCTAAATTTCATAGCTCAGCTCATTTGGGCTTCTCTTCCTTGAATGTGCCTCTCCTCTTCCATAATCCCATGTCTGCTTTGAATACTCACTCATCTGCTGTGAGAAGTTCCAATATAGCCTCCACAAATCCCCACCTGCTAGTGTCCATGCCCTTGCATAATCCCCTCCCCTCAAGCCAGGCATGGTGGTGCACGCTTGTAATCCCAGTACTTGGGAGGCTGAGACTGGAGGATCTGGGTTTGTGGCCAGCCTCAGCTACTTAGTGAGGCCCTCTGCAACTTAGTGAGACCCTGTTTCAAAATAAAGAATAAAAAATAGGCCTGGGGGTGTAGCTTTGAGATAGAATGTCCCTGGGTTCAATTCGTAGTTCAACCAGCCTAGAAAGAATTAACTCTGCTTGGTGGGACCAGTAGAATGGTGGAAAGGGATCAGGTAAGGAAGAAGGTAGAGGGGGAAAAGGAAACTTGAGGAAGGAAACAGACCAAATAATGTTATGTCCATATATGAAGGTATCACTCCCAATCTCACTAGCATGTACAGGGAAGGAAGGAGTGGGTAGCTGGGTAGGGTAAGAAAGGAAACACCCCAAGAGATGTTGTGTGCAAATAAGAATGTATCACTTTGAGTCTCACTACAATGTGTAATTACACTGCACCAATAAAATTCTAAAAAAAAAAAATTAACTCCCCTCTCCTTTTCAACTAACTGTTCCCACTCCTTGGCCTCTGACATAGAATTGTCACACATGCTTGCTGCAGCTTTGCTTCTCCCAATCAACTTGAAGGTAGGTGTGTGTGTGTGTGTGTGTGTGTGTGTGTGTGTGTGTTTTACTGGGGATCGAATCCAAAGGCATTCTACTTCTGAGCTACATCCCCAGCCCTTTTTATTATTTTGAAACAAGGTCTCACTAAGGCACTGAGGCTGCAATCCTCCTGTCCCAGCCTCCTGAGTACTAGGATTATAGGAGTGCACGACCAGGCTTGCTTGAAGCTCTTTGAAATTGGGAATCTATCTTTTTATCTTTTTATTCTGAGATCCTCACACAAAGCAAGACACATGGAAGAACTCAATAAAAGTTTATAAATGGATGAATGGAAATGAACTAAATTACAATCTAGTTTCAGAATCGAATTTCTTTAAAAAAAAACTTACAAGTCAAATTTGCTTTCTTTCAAGTACAAGAAAATGTGCTGGGAATTATCAGAGTAGCACAAAGCACTACTAAAGGTCTCAAATTCAAAGACAGCCCTTACTGACCATGTCATTGTCCAGTGTAAGGGATATTTAAGGTGACCCTTCCTGAGTGGGGCAGAGACTCAGTTAAAGTAGCTAAGCCTTCTCAGAAATACACATCACCCACTTGGGACAAGGAAGTGACCCCTACTGATCTACTTGGTCTCTTCACAACTGCTTGGAGGAGGGCCCTTCTACAAAGAGGACATGGGAAGGGAAGGAGTTGTGATGAGCCCTTCCCTAAGGACAGAGCATAGGTGAGGAGTCTAACAGGTTTTTAGTTAAGTTTTCAGAAAAGAATTATAAAAGCTGGGTGTGGTGGCACACGCTTGTAATCCCAGTACTTGGGAGGCTGAGACTGGAGGATCCAGGTTCGTGGCCAGCCTCAGCTACTTAGTGAGGCCCTCTGCAACCTTAGTGAGACCCTGTTTCAAAAATAAAGAATAAAAAATAGGGCTGGGGGTGAAGCCCAGAGGTAGAATGCCCCTGGGTTCAATCCCTGGTACTGACAAAAAAAAAAGAATTATAAAATATTTATTAGTGATTATGTTATTTATTATTTTTGTTTTTATTGTTATTGTTATTATTTTATTTATTTATTATGATGATTTGTTACTGGCACATTATAATTATACATAATAGTGGGGATTCATTGTGACATAGTTTACATGTATGTAACATAATTTGTTTAACTTCATTCCTCAGTACCTCCTCTTCCCCTCCTGTCCTCCTAACCCCTGGCCCACATTCTCTACTCCACTCTTCTCTCTTCTATTTTCATAAAATACCCCCTTTGTTCCCCTTTTGTCTCTCTAGTTTCCACATATGAGAGAAAACATACAACCCTTGATTTTCTGGGTCTGGCTTATTTCACTTAACATAATACTCTCAAGTTCCATCCATTTTCCTGCAAATGACATAATTTTGCTCTTCTTTATGGCTGAGTGAAATTCTATTGTGTATAAGTGATTATGTTTATTATATGTGCTACCTTCTATTTAGTTTCACTGTGTGTGTGTGTGTGTGCACGTGCGTGCGTGCTCAGGAGTGCAATACTGGGGATTGAACCCAAGGGCATTTATCTCTGGTCTATACCCCAGCCCTATTTTGTTATTTATTTTGAAACTGAGTTTCACTAAGTTGCAGAGGGCATTGCTAAGTTGCTGAAGCTGGCCATGAACCTGTGATCCTTCTGTCTCAGTCCCCCAAGTACTGGGATTACAAATGTGCGCCACCATACGCAGCTTGTTTCACATTTTAATTGATAATAAAATACATAAATTCAAAAGCCCCTAGATTTATCTTCTATGAAACAAATTGTGAAGGGATCATGGGCCACTCCACTGCTTATAGATCTCTTTTGGCTATAGAGAGACAAAAAAGATGGAAAAACAAGTTAATTTTCTGAGGCCAGCTACAAGAGAGGAAGGTAAAAATAATCAACTTCATTTAACTAGCTATCTTATCTCCCATTTGTTCCCACATCAATCCTATGCTCCAATGTTAACAATGTGCTTTCCATGTTATGGTTTTAGAATCCAAGGTTAAGGGGAGTTAAGAAATTCATCCCAGGATACACAACTAGTAAGGAATAGGATACTGACTTAAACCCAGTTCCCAAAAGCTTCAATCCTATGTTCTTTACTCTTAGACCGTGTTTAAGGTATTGGCCTAGACTTCAATTCACTCTTCCTTTCTTTTAAGAAGCTTTTATTGAGCATATTCCCTGCACCAGGCTGTTTGCCGAGGGAGGCATTAGGAGACGTGGCTCTGGGCTATCACAGTGGAAGATCCAGTGCCCAGATTGAAAGCCCGGCCAGCAGCCGCCCTTATACTTAAGAATTTTTCTCTTTTGATAGTTTTTCTGATACTATCTAATTTTTTCATTCATGTCCCTGTTACAGGAAACAAATATTCTAGCCCAAACAAGATTTTTGTCAAGCCTAGGAAAGGCAAGTGAATGGAGTGCTTGATTTAATGACTCTTCCAACAATAAGGTCTATTTAGTGACTTACTTTATGGTACAAACTATGCCCAAAGTAATAATACCCTCACTCACCTCACATCTCTCTACCTAGAGCACAACACTTGGTAGCTTAGGACTTTATAATCAAAACAATGTCGAATGAAAATTTGAAAATTCAGTTAAATATCGAGGGGCTCTCAAATACACAGCTGTTGAGTAGCCAAATGTCAACCCCTCTCCTTTACCATTACACAAATTTAGTGCTGGGCACTCAGTAAATCGTGGTGGAGGATTTCATGTGCAAAGGACTACAATTGCTGCCTTTCATCTACTGTGCCAACTAATCGCTTCATCAGCCCTGTAAATCAATGTCAGTATATCTCATATGTAATTATCTAACATATATTTGGCACTTACTATGTGCCAGATACACTGCTAAGCATTTAATATATTATTTTATTTACTCATTCATTCAATTGCTATTTTTTGAGAGTCTACTGTAACCCATTAGGTTAACCCCTAAGTGCACAACACCAAGAAAACCGAGATGGGGCATGGTCCTCATGGAGCCTGTTGTACATGTGAGTGAAGACAGTGATAAACAAGAAAGCAGGTCACAAGATAGGTACAGGTTATGTTAGTGCTGGGAAGGAACACACTTTAGTGAAGAGATAAAAGTACCTGGTGATGATCAGGGAAGCCTCTTGTGGGAAGATGATGTCCGAGCTGAAGCCTGAAGAACATGGAGATGGCTGTCTTCAGTCCTGGAGGAAAAGGTCCAGATGGAGTAAGTTGGAAAATGGCCTGTCTTGCTAAATGAGCAGAAAGGACACCAGAAGTAGGATGGTGCCCAGAGAATCCACAAAGGTGGTGAGAGAGCGTGAGGTGCCACATGGCCTTACAGTCACAGTGAGGGGTTTTGATTCTGTTTCAAAACCACATGGAAGCAATGAAGTATTTTAAGCAGAGGTAGAGAGTGATCTGATTTCTACTTTTTAAAGATGGTTCTGGTTTCTGAGAAGAGAACGAGCCTTTAGATAGACAAGAGTAGAAGTGGGAAGACTAGTGGGAAGGCCATTATTGCCAACCAGATGATATGATGGAGAAAAGGAAGTGGCTATTGTAAAGGCACTTAAACAGGTAAAGCAGGCCTTTGCTGAAATAACAGAATGTCCTTGGTAAAAACCCCCTGACTCAAACATCTGCTGGGAAAACAAAACATCCTTACTTGGGACCCTCCTGACTGAGGTCAAGATGGCCTTCTATAGATTAATGGTTATTGTGGTTACTATTACAAGGACAGCGAATGTCTAACCAGTCTGTGATGATCAACCAACCGTTGTAAAGGTCAGAGAAACCCCACGTAGGACTGTCCAATTAGCAAAGGGAAACTGAGGCTCTTTGTTTAAGAATTATAAAAACTGAAGGAAAAATGTACTATACTGAACTGCTGTGTCAGTTTATGTCGGGCACCCAAGCTTAAGCTTGAATAAAGGCTCTTCTGTGGTGGCATATGGCTTGGTCTCCTGGTGGTCTCTCTGGGACAAAGGGTCTGAGCATAACATTTGGGGGCCATCCAGGATCCCCCAGGGACCCCCAGGACCCCCATCCATAGAGCCTGAACACCGATCTGAACATCGATTGGTTGGTAAGTTAAAAGGATCCTAACTCTGCAACTCTGTAAGACCAGTCAGTTTGTATTTGTATTTGGGCCCAATTTGTACAGCCGTCTGCAAGACCCAGGTGGACGCACTGAAAGGTCCCAGGCACCGGGAAGTGAGAGACGTCTCAGTCCCGGCTGAAGGCTGATTTCGTGGGTTTGAGTCCCACCAGAGCTCGGTTTCGTGGGTTTGAGTCCCACTAGAGTTCTGAAACTTGTATTTTGTGGGTTTAAGTCCCACTGGGGAGTTGCGGTAAGTGACATTGGTTTCGGTTTCGAATGTCTGGATGGTGGATGCTTACTTTCGTTAATGTCTCAGTCTGTCTTGTAGTTATTATATTTGCTAGAATGAAAGTGAAAGTGTGTGTGTGTGTGTTGTTCTAAAGGGGCGAGAGAGACGTCCTGTAGACCCATTTGGTCGCGTGAGTGGCATTCGGTCACATGAAGTGGCATTTGGTCGTGTGAGTGACATTTGGTCACATTAAGTGACATCTTGTGGTCAATGTTTTAATGTCTGAGTCTTGGTTGTTCGCTTTAATTGATGTGTTAGTCTGTTTTTTTGGTTGTTGTGTTTGTTGTTGGACTGTGTGGTCTGTGTGGAGGTGGAATTTTCCCTCTCAATGTTGGGCTTTTCAATCTGACATGTGATTTCTGGAAGGTAAAAAGCTAGAGGATTTCATCCCTCACAGGATGAGACTGGAGTTTTTGTCTAAACTGTTGAAGGACAGATAAATGTTTTCTGAAGTTTGTGAACTGGTAACTATCAAGTGGTATTTTGTTTTGGCAATGGAACAAAATCAGTCTGCAGCCCGTGTCTCACTGTCCTTGATTGCTTCTTAACTCACTTTCAGGAATTTCAGAGGCAAGCTGCTAACTACAGCACTTCAGTTAACCACTTTTTTCTTCACAGGCTGGCCAGCAAAAGGAATTACTGATCTCCCCACTGCTCCCCGTGTTCAGTGTGTAATGTTTGGCAGGCCTGGCCACCCTGACCAGGTGCCCTACATCCAAATCTGGTCTGATAGTTTATTTGACAAACCTTCCTGGTTAAACCTAAGTCTGGAAGTAAAGAGAGACCAATGAGTGCCCGTCGGTTCTGCCCTCATCAAAGATGGGACACTCTGTTAAAAGACCTCAGGGAAATAGAACTTGGGGAAAATGCTCGCCTTTTTATATGCCGGCTGTTTCCTCAGAAAAGTCCATGCCCCTACTGTACACAGACTTTATATTGGAAGCTGCGGGGACATTTCTTCTCTGATTCTTGGGCTCCCCTCCTCCGTCACCTAACAGAACACTGCCCCTGTATGCACCCGAGAGCCCTCAGTGCAGAGTTTGGGAAGGAAGATCGCCCATGGATAGCCATTTCAGCCCTCTTGTCAGCCTTAGACTTTTATCCCCACTTAAGTTATGGCATTTTCTCTGTGAAGCAAATTAATAAGAAACAGGATCCTCCCACACTCGAGATTTTGGCCTTAATAGCCACAATCCACCCATGGCTAATGAGAGTGTGTTGGTAATTACAGTGTTTTCTTAATTAGAGACATCAAAGATATCTAGGATACAAACAAGGGTACATGGGACCTCATCCAAGTAAAGAGAGGAAAGGCAACAAGTCAGAAGGGGTAAAGATGGGGCAAAGGTAGGAGTGGCAAAATCTTAAGCCCATAGAGACCCTCCCCGGTGGGCGGTGAAGCTTTGTTCTCCCCCTCCAAGAAATGCCACTAAAATGAATTTGTTTTTCTTTTCTTTGTACTTCATAATTAGAAAAGCCAGCACCCTCCTTTCTCTGAGTCACCTCACCTAAAATTATTATGAGCAACTTCTTCAGGCCCTGGTCCTTCTGAAGAAAAGGAGCACATTTGTCATGAAGCTGGGAAAAACTGTCTTAAACCTGAAGGGTGATGTCACCTCAGACCCGAGACAAATTGAGGCTGTTTCCCTTCCTCCCATCCAAATTGGAATCCAAATGATGATCAAGGTAAGAAGTGTCTTACCTTGTGTCAAAACTGAAGGGTTTTAAGGGAGAGAATAAGATTGTCCCAAATAGGAAAGGAAGGAGAATTCAGAAGGCTAAAAGCAAGTCGCAGAAAGTTTGAGCATGTCGAAGAAATGTTTGTGTAGGGTAAAGTTTATGAAAGTAATACTGCATGTGTGATAAAGATGGTTATTCAAAAGGTTTACAGTAACTCTTTAGAGTCTAGGCCACTGTAAAACTTGAATAGATAGTTTTGTTTAAACTATGGCAGAAAGGAACCAGTATGTAGGGATGAGAAAGAGATGTAAGAAGGTATATGAGTATGAGAAATTTTGATAAGAAAAGATAAATGAAGAAGAAAAACAGATAGGTTGGTCTAAGAAAGACTTTTACAAGCATTGATAAGGGCACCAGCCCTAACCCTCCCTGATCTTGAAAAACTATTCCAGTTGTATGTGGCTAAGAGATCCTGTCACATCAGGATGGCCTAACTGCCTAAAGGCCATAGCTTTGGGTCAAGAGCTTCACCTAGTGGCCCCTCATGCTATGGAAATTGTTTTGAAATCACCCCCAGACAGTTGGATCTCGAATGCTTGTCTAACTCAATATCAGACTTTGTTGCTAGACTCTCAGAAGGTCAAGTTTCTAGCCAGTAGCTCTTTACATCCTGCCACCCTGCTGCCTGATGACAACGAACAGGAACCGATTCATGACTCTTTGGAAATCCTGAGTGCTTCTCAAGGAACCCAGCTGGACCTGAGAGATATTCCCTGGAAAAATCCAGATGAGACACTGTTTACAGACGGTAGCAGCTTTATATTGGAAGGAATCCTCGTGCGGTGACCTCCTCACAGGTACTATGGGCACAAGCTCTGGTGTCTGGAAATAGCCCTAAGGCCAGTGGGGGAAATGCCGGTCTTAGCTGTAATTCCACAGCGTCATCTACCAGAGAAACCAGCACACTCAAAACAAGATTTACAAGCAAAAATAGACTGACTTGGGGTGGGCAATGTTGCCTAATGAGAGACTTTACCTCCCTAAAGAATGTGGAATATTTTATCAAGGGTCTCCGTCCTTTAATCCATGAAATAACTGTAAAATGCCCTGTTTGTATTTGTGCAAATGCTAACAGATGTGTTTCAGTTGAACTTAACCCTAGGTTATGAAGAACAAGCCCAGGAGACCACTGGGAGATTGACTTCACTGAGGCAAAACCAGGCTCCTACAGCTACAGGTATCTCCTAGCATTTATGGATACTTATTCTGGATGGGTAGAAGTATTTCCAATGTAAAATGAGACAGCTCAGGTAACAGTAAACAGCTCATAATGGAAATTTTACCTCGATTTGCCCTCCCCTATATGATAGGGACCGACAATGGCCCAGCCTTCACGACTAGGGTTACTCAAAACCTCTCTAAAATATTAGACTGGAAACTTCATTGTGCCTCAGAGTTCTGGACAGGTAGAAAGGATGAATAGAATCGGAGAAACTTTGACCAAATTAATCTGAGTCTGGCAAAAACAGGATATAGACCTTCTTTCCTCCACCCTCTTCCGGGCGCAGTATACACCCTATGTAAAAGGAATCATTCCTTATAAGATTATGTTCTGAATGTTTGTTTAAATCTTAATCCAGATTTAATCAGTTCCTTGCAGGCCCTACACTAAGCTTAGAGAAAAGTACACTCTGCTATTGCGGCTGCTCGAACTGGCCTAACAGGTCCCAGTTAGAGACTCTCCACCCGTTCCAGCCCGGTGACCAGGTATACATGAAAAAGCTGCCTGCGCATCCGCTTGAGCCTCGTTGGACTGGGCCCTAGATTGTTAACCTCGCTAAAAGAGTCCTGGATTCATTGAAAAGCCAGCTCCACCCAAAGATCAACCAACTGAGGCTAAATGGATTGTTCAGAAGACTGAATAGCCACCAAAGATAAGACTCAAAAGAACTTAAACATGGACATTAATAGTAAGTTTAAAATTGCTTTTAAATTGTTAATTTGTTATAGAAAATAAGAATTGTATTAATACTAATTGGAAATAATGTTCAGGCTAAAACATTACCTTCTCAGGTAATTTAGTCCCAGAAAAATAACTTCTGGGTGTCCCTAACAACTTCCTTCCAAATACCCCAGCCCCAACACCTCACTTTCTCCCAACCCTTACTTATTCCCCCACCACAACCGCAGTTGAGTCCCTAACACCAGAATTAACAATCCCCCGAGCACCAGATACTCCTCTTGTATAACTGCGAATCTGCTTCTGTGTATCAGCTTTTGCACATAGGGGTAAAGATTTACCCCTAGGCACAAGAGAAGGGGGGAATGTAAAGGCACTTAAACAGTTAAAGCAAAACTGCTAGCAAGTCTGATTCAGGCCTTTGCTGAAATAACAGAATGTCCTTGGTAAAAAAAACCCTGACTCAAACATCTGTTGGGAAAACAAAACGTTCTTACTTGGGACCCTCCTGACTGAAGTCAAGATGGCCTTCTATAGATTAATGGTTATTGTGGTTACTATTACAAGGACAACGAATGTCTAACCAGTCTGTGATGATCAACTGTATCTATAACCAACCATTGTAAAGGTCAGAGAAACCCCACGTGGGACCGTCCAATTAGCAAAGGGAAACTGAGGCTCTTTGTTTAAGAATTATAAAAACTGAAGGAAAAATGTGCTTGGGGTCCCTGTACTGAACTGCTGTGTCAGTTTATGTTGGGCACCCAAGCTTAAGCTTGAATAAAGGCTCTTCTGTGGTGGCATACGGCTTGGTCTCCTGGTGGTCTCTCCGGGACAAAGGGTCTGAGCATAATAGCTATAGATATTGAGAAAAATGGATACCCAGGAGATAACATCATTGCAAGACAATCGACAGAGTGTGCTGAAGAATTTAATGTGAGAAATGACCTTGTGGGGGCTCACCAAGTTACAGCCCATTTATGATGCCTCTATACACAAAGAAACTCACCCTTAAGCCTGGGCCCTGGGTGCCAAGCTCCATTGTTTCACGTGAATCCCCACTCCTTGTCCAGAATTTCTCCAGGCAACCTCAGTTTTGCCTCACCTTTTAGTCCTAGTTTTGGAGTTTGGGTTTTTAACTAGTTTTTAGCTGTCATGGATGGCCATGAAAGTTGTGTCCTGCCCAGTTGGAGGAGGGAGGGGACACAGGCTACTGTGTGTGTGTGTGTGTGTGTGTGTGTGTGTGTATGTTTGTGGTACTGGGGATTGGATCCAAGGGGTGTTCTACCTCTGAACCACACCCCCAGCCCTACTTTATTTTTTATTTTGAAACAGGGTCTTGCTAAGTTGCTGAGGGCCTCGCTAAGTTGTTGAGGCTGGCCTCAAACCTGCAATCCTCCTGTCTCAGCTCCCAAGTACTGGGATTATAAGCATGTACCACCATGCCCAGCTACTGGGAAGGTTTTAAAAAATAAATTTACAAAAGGAGATGTCTGACCCATGGAAACTGTGAGATAATAAAAATATGTTATTTTAAGTTGTTTTAAGCTGCTAAGTCTGGGGTGATTTCTTACACAGCAATGGAAGACTAATACAACTGTGAATGGTTCCTGGAGATAGGCAGCATGGCAGCCCTTCCCCCACCCCCTTTGCTGCCCTGTTACTGTGGCTCCTGTTTTAGAACTATCCCTTTGCTCCAGAAACTAAGCTTGGGATTTCTTTTATTCCAATTCAGCCTTAATCACTTTCCCATATAGGATCTCCAGTCTCTGACTGTTGACTTCGCATCCCTCGCCGGTGGGCAAGTGCTCCGCTTCCAGCCACCTATGACCAAAGGATGATTCTGAATAAACCTGTACCTTTTTTGCATATTTTCCTGGACTAAACAAATACAGATAATAGTTTTCAACTTCAATATTTCTATTTGTTCCCAGTATAAGATACTGATTATCGGACAAGTTTCAAAGGAATTAACTGTTTCAGACTCTCTGGGGAGCTTGACACACATACAGATTACAGGATTACAGAGGCTCATTCCGCAGGTTCTGGGTGGGGTTCAGGGAGCTGAAGTTTTGAGGCATCGCCAAGCTGTGTACACTGGCTCAGGAATTGTCCCTGACTTACTGTGAAAACAAAGTACATAAGTAAAACCAGAAGCTGAGTTTCCGGTGTCCTCTTCAATTGATTTCTCTAATACATACAAAATAGTTTACATTTTTCAATTTTCTTGAAGGCAATAACTGAATTATTTTGCCAAACGTCTGCCCAGATGTAGTAATAAGAATATATTAAATTGACACATAAGATCTTTGCACTTTGGGGAAACTGGAATTCAACTGGATGTAAGTCAGTACTCTGAGCATACAATTTCTTTTTTGTGGTCTCACATTTGCGGTGATGGCTTTAATTGGCATCTTTGACGGTGAAGAGTGTGAGGAGCATCCCGATCAATTAATAAATGACTGCTTTAGGTTTAGCAGCAACTGAGGCTGCAAAACTAACAGTTCAAAAAATATAGCAAAGCAAAAATAGAGCCATTTATTCTGTTAAATTCAAAGAAACGGGGCAGTCAGCAAAATTGCCAAATGGAGCCAGAGATGCTACTGGAGAGGGTTTCTGATAGGGATAAAGCAAACTGCAGTTTTCCAATTAACAGTGCCACGAATACTAAAAGTGACCTTAAAGGGAAGCTAAAAGGTATTTTAATGAGTTTTTCGGCAGGGACTGCTGATGAGCCCTTTTTCATAAGTGAAGGGAAATGTCTTAAAATTAACCAAGGCTTATGATCATCAGATTGGAATCATATTTCAGAGAAATAAAACCCTTTGCCGAAAGTTAAACAAAAGTCTCAGAAGGAATACTAATCAAGTTTGTATCTCCTCCTAATAATTCTAGGAGGCAGGTTCCTGAAGTCTGAAGATTACAGCGTTGTCTCTTTTTAACCCTCCTTCTGAGAAATTATTGTTGCTGACTTGAAATGCATGTACGTACATACACACACACACACACACACACACACACATCTACTTCCTACCCCACACTTACCTAATGGCCTACCTCAGTATCCTTCCTTTTTCTCCAATGGTTTTCAAGATCTTTCCAATCCCATTTATATTACAATATATGCACACCTCTCCCACACTTTTTAACCCCTTTACTTGCAGTAGACTTCCATTTTCACATACTATCCGCTGCCATTTTCTACTCACATTCCTCTGAAGATGGAAGAAAACAGTCTGCACTCTAGCTGGCAATCCAATGCACAGAGCAAATCACGCCCCAGACATGGCTCTCCATAGCAGTTCTTGGTTTTCCTCTAGGGAATGATCCCACAGCAGTCACCAGTTAACTGGGTTCCCAAAATAAGGCATTGGGCCAGCTCCCACAAGGTGGCCATGGAGCTAAAGAGTGAATATCCAGCCATGCCTGCAGGGCTCCTTCCTTTGTGCTGTCACCATGGGCCCTCGTCTTTACTCTGCTTTCCTTCAGTTCTCTCCCATCTGAGTTCTATGGCCCAAAAATTATTCAAATCCTGTCTTACTCTTCCTTCTCTTCTAACATGGAAGCTTCCTATCAATATACTTACCCTATAATTTTAGGAAGAAAGGTAAAAAAAAAAAAACTTGTGGACTCAGAATTGAAAAGCTTTTATTAAATAGAGGACTGACCTCTGGCCCATTTCTCTAACACTGTGATATAGGTTTTGGGTTCCTCCAGGACCACTTAGTAGTTGGTCTGGAATCACAAGTTCAAAACTTAGTGAGACGACTCTGCTCAAAATAAAAAATAAAAAGGGCTGGGGGTAGTGGTAGAGGGCCCCTGGGTTCAATACCCAGGAGAAAGAGAGAGAGAGCATCTATACTGATGCTCACAGTTGCCCAGGGAGAAAGACTCTGTATGTCTCAATTTGCTTAGGGCAAAACTGGATTTTTATCATCTGTAATAAGTGCTCTGTCTTCTGAGAAAACTAAGATTAGCAGCAAAAATTTGAGCAGGACCTTTTATTTAAGAGTTTAAAAATAATGCTAACTGAGATCAGCCAGTCTCAGGAAGTCAAAGGTTATGTGCTTTCTCTCATATGTGGAAGCTAGAGAGAAAATAAGAAACAAAAGGGACTTCAGATAAATGAGGACAGAGGCCAGTAAAACAGTGAAAAGGGAATGGGGGAGGGAAGAGGGGGAGGAGGAGAACTGATGAAGGAAACAGTTTAATGATGCTGTGTACATATGAAGGGATCACTGCCATCTCACTAACATGTACAGGGAGGGACGGCAAGAGGGCTGGGGCCTGGAGGGAAACACACCAAGTGCTGTGTGCATGTGGTTCATATCACTTTGAACCTCACTATGATTTATAATTACAATACACCAATAGAAGTATAAAAAGAAACTTTGTAGACATTTTATCCATAGCTATAAATTCTAGGAAAAGCCCCCTTTAGCTCAATAGCTTTGCTGAGTAAAAGATTAATCTCAAATTTAGCATTCCTTGAAGAGTTCCACCATCACTTTGGGGTTTCAGTCAGTTCCCTAGATTAAGAGAGAAATGAGAAAACAAATATTTGTGTGAGAGTTCTCAGAATCAAAATGGAGTGACTTGTGTCAATCTAACAAAACAAATAAATAAACAAACAAACAAAGGAGGTCATAAAAGAAGGGTCTCATGTATAACTGCCTGTCACTGAAGACTCTTCCAGAACCACTACCTTACACAAAGGCCACTACAACCTTATACAAAAAAAAAAAACACTTCTTCAAGGACAACTGCCCAGCAACTGGCACCACCCTTGCTGCTAATCCATGTGGTCAAGGATTATTGTTTCAAAATATTTTATGTAATCCTCTTTGCTTTGCCTTTAAAATGTACCCTTTCCTCCTTGAACAGGCTCCTAGTTTACTACAGCACGCCTATCCCACTTGAGTGCTCATACCGCTATTCTTTGGAGAATCTCTTTCTGATCATTAGGTCACCAAAGCAATGTCCAGCACCCTGATGATGGGAGTGTGGTCCTTGGACCAGTAGCATCCAGGCCTCTTGGAAACGTGTTAGAAATATGCACTCTCATGCTCCACTCTAGATTTCTGAATCACAATCTGCCTTTCAAACAAGATCCTCAGGTGGTGTGTATGTGTGTGTGTGTGTGTGTGTGTGTGTGTGTGTGTTATTGGGGTTTGAACACAGGGGCATTTTACCTCCTAGCTATACCCCCATCCTCATTTTATATTAAAATTTTGAAACAGGGTCTCACTAGGTTGATGAGAGTCTCACTATTTGCTGAGGCTGTCCTCGAACCTGAAATCCTCCTTGTCTCAGCCTCCCAAGTACTGGGATTACAGGTGTGTGCCAACAGGCCCAGCTTTGTGTACTTCTTAAAGTCTGAAAAGGTCCTCCCTGAAGGAACCTCCTCTAATGGGACACTATAGAAAAGTAGAAGTGCTGGGCCGTTAATTTCTCCTACATTACATCCCCCTATTTCCTCTCTCCCCCCACTTCCCTGGGCCACAGAGGGTACCCATAGAGGTAGAGGGCTTCAGTGACTCCAAAAACCAAGCTAAATGCTGAGACCCCCAGTCATCAGCATCCACACAAACTTGGTGGGGAGAGGCATCCTGAATTCCAAATCTAATATCAGAGGAAAGCTCAGAATTCTGAGAGTCCCATATCAGACAAGATCTTTAGTTGCAGTAGTAGAAAATCCAACTCAAGCCATGTGTGGTGGCACATGCTTGTAATCCCAGTACTTGGGAGGCTGAGACAGGAGGATCACAGATTCAAAGCCAACATTGGCAACTTAGGCTCTCAGCAACCTAGTGAGACCCTATTTCCAAATAAGAAATAAAATTGGGCTGGGGGTGTAGCTTGGAGCCCCTGGGTTCAATCCCTAGTGAAAGAAAGGAAAGGAAAGGAAAGGAAAGGAAAGGAAAGGAAGGAAGGAAGGAAGGAAGGAAGGAAGGAAGGAAGGAAGGAAGGAAGGAGAGAAAGAAAGAGAGAGAGAGAGAGAGAGAAAGAGAAGGAGAAAGAGAGAAAGAGGGAAAGAGAGAAAGAAAGTCCAACTCAAACTAGATTAGGAAAATAAAAGAGGATCCAGGGGTTATTGGTCTTGTAACTGAAAAGTCCAAGTGGGTATCAATTCAAGTATAGCTGCTGGGTCTGTGTATTTAAACAATGTTACAGAAAGCTAGCCCACTTTTGAAGACCTGTTTTTCTCTGTTTGTTTCTTTGTCTGGATGGCTGGTGCCTTTTCATAGTTTCCAGTTCAAGGTCAGCTCTAAATCCACAGAAAGAAAGAGGGCTTCTCTCCCAAAATTTTTCTAAAATCCTACCACTGAGTTTTATTGACTCTGTGTGGTCCAGTTGGAGTCATATTCTCATCCCTAAGTTAATCACAGTGGACAGGTAGATGTAACTCCCTGATTGACCAGACCTGGACTGCAAGCCTGCTCTTAAAGCCAAGCATGAGCTCGACCCGTCTGGAGTGCATTGACTAGAGCTGCAGGAAGGAAAACTGGAAAGCTGGTGGCAGAGGAGGGAGAACTGGGTGCCAAGTGGGAAAAAGAAGCAGCTGTTTCCAAGCCTGTCTGCTGAAGTCCACCGCTGCTCTCTCCCCATGCAGAGGTGTCATCCACAGAAGCCACTGCAGAGCCATTCGTGTCAGAGCCTGAGCAGGAGAGCCACAGGGCCAGGAATTCCAGAGCTCCCCACCCTCAGTATACTTTTGCCATTTTGGAGGTGTCCATTATTCCATTATACTAACCACAATATTATAAATGCAAATGATCTTCAAAATGTGTGGATTCATAGTGTCACAGGATAAGGGTGGATTCTGTGAAGGGTCTAGAGAAGTTTCCAGTAGAGGAGAGAGAGGAACACAACTTGGGAACTGCAAGGTGCTTGGCTTACGTGACAGCAAAGAATTTCAGGGCCAGGCATGGTGGTGCATGGCTGTAATCCCAGTACCTGGGAGGCTGAGACAGGAGGATTCCAGGTTTGAAGCCAGCCTCAGCAATTTAGGGAGGCTTTCAGCAACTTAGTGAGACCCTGTTTTCAAATAAAAAGTAAAATAGGGTTGGAAGTGTAGCTAAGAGTTAGAATGCCCCTGAGTTCAATCCCCAGCACCATAAAAGGAAGAAAGGAAATTTCAGCATGAGCCAATGAGAAACATAGACAAAAATGGATTTAGGAAAGCAAAATATACACATTCAAGGGGAAACGTGGGCCATCACCAGAGTGACTGATGCATTTAGGGGTGCATGGCTCTTCTTTTATAGGAGACTTTTGTGAGAAGTGGGTAGGAGGAGCTATGTGAGGATGATACCAGTCCCATAATCGGCAGATGATTTAGGATGTTTCGGTCATCTTCCAAGTCCTGACAGGCCTTCACTGTTTTACCAGTAGCTATCCATTTTGTTTAAATTATTCAGCACAGCCAACAGTGCCCTCTGTCCTCTGACCGACAGATATCACTTCTGCTTAACTATTCCTAGGTTGGATAATTAACAGTTCAAGGTTTTTTGTGAGTGAATTTCCAGTATGGTGTCCAACCACTTTTCCAGATCTTTTGTGTGGTCTGTGTTGTCTGATCAATAGATACCTCTTTGAGGATAGTCAACGGTGCTCAGGGTAATTATTAAAGACTTAATTCCTCAGAAATTTGAGACTAACAGGCCTGTCTGAGGAGTAAGGTTATTGGAGGATTTTGCCACAGGGTTCCATATTAAAATTACATTTTCCTTCTTCTTCCTTTATGTCTCCTTTCTATATATTTCTTTTATTTCTTCTCTTCTACCTCAATAGCATTGCCCCCTTACTTTCTCAGAATGACAAGGTTTGACCCAATAACTTGACTTAACCCACTTTTCTCCCATTATCCCAGATGTGGAACGTATATAGAAAACTAAATCTAGTATATTGTAATATATAATATAATCATCTAATAATTATAATGTGCTAGTCAACTTTGCGCAGCTGTGACCAAAATACCTGACCAGGACAACTTAGAGTAGGAAAATTTATTTTGGTTTATGGTTTCAAAGGTCTCAGTCCACAACCAGCTGGCTCCATTGCTCTGGGCCTGAGGTGAGGCACAGTATCATGGTGGAAAGGCATGGCAGAGGAAAGCTGCTCAGCTCATAGTAGGCAGGAGGCAGGGGGAGAGAATGGGAAAGAGAAGAAGAAGGGGGGACCAGGGAGAAGATAAACCCTTCCAGGGGACCCCCCCCCGGTAACCTACTTCTTCCGCCTAGGTCCCACCTCCCAGTAGTCCATTCAGCCATCAGTGGATTAATACTTCAAATCGACTAATCAATTAAGCAATTGATGAGGTCAGAGCCCTTATGAACCAATCATTGCCTAAAATCCCCACCTCTGAACCTTACTGCACTAGAAACCATGCTTTCAACACATGAGCCTTTTGGAAGACATTTCACACCCAAACCACAACAAATAATAAGAAGAATATAACTATATTATAATATGATAATTATAATATAATAATATTAACTAAGATAATTATATATGAATCCTAGATTATCATTTTCAACCTATTTTAATGCACCTTTTTCAGTTTCATTGAAATATTTGCAGAATTGAAAACTTGGGGTTTAATGGGTCAAGGAAAGTGAAAATCCTTAGCCAGTGAAAATACAGGAGAAAAGTCATTGTAATCATGACAGAGCTCTGGCAAGGCTGTGACATTTGCTGATTTTGTCCTAATGCGTGTCTAGTGCCACCTCCTGTGAACTAACATTGAAGGTTTTGGCCCTGGTCAAAGTTCCCCAGGATTTCATCATGCCTCTGATAAGAGCAACTCTGCCTCAAGGGAACACTAATCTTACTCTTGTCTCCAAAATCTGCAAACAGAGCTGTGGGTCAGATTTGGAGATGTTCGATTTTGTTCTTTACTACTCAACTCTCAAGTGAACTATTCTGTACAAATTTACTTTAATTATGTATTAATTTCAATATTATTACATGCAGTACACAACTGCTGCCTATTAAAAATTAATCAGGATCCTATCGGTTTTATTTAGTATTCATTATAAGGCAACATTCACTTCTTAAAAAAAAAAAAGGCCTCCAGATAAATGTATTGCTCTACATAACCAAGTAGTGATTTGCCAGAAATAGAAATACCTGAATAATAATTCTGCCTGCCTTTTCCCTCCCCTCCTGTATTTAGTGGCTCCATTCACAACCATCAATAATGAGTGGGTGGAAGGGGGGCTGGCAGGGGCTGGTTAAGCACAGCCCTGGAGGATCCCGCTGTTCTAGGCTGTTGTTGGCATTGGAAGACCAAGATCCTATTCTCATTTGGCCATTAAATGGAATTATTTTATGTCCTTGTCTTTAACAGCTCTACTCTGGAGATTCCACAGCAGGACTGCCTTTGTTTAGATGTTGACAAGAGGCTGCAGTGCTTTCTTTATTTCTCCACATCCATTACAGTACTTTTCCATGTGGATAAGCACAGAACAAAATAATAATGCTTAAATAGTGTGTGGGAAGAATCACATGGGATCGCAAAAAAATTAAAAAGTCTTGAGCTGTTTTCTCCTAAGTCTGAAAATAATAGTTAATATTTGTGGAGACTTTAAAATGTGCCAGGTACTAAGTATATATCTTATTTAATCCCACAGTGACTACTGAGTTATTCTCACTTACTGAATTCAGTATGTTTTTCATACCTTAGAAGAATTTATACACATGTTCACAATTACTGAGCAATACTTTAATACAGAAGAAACAAAGCCTTAGCCCTGAATTCACAATGCCAATTTACAGAGAATAAATGTTGAGGTATGATGGTGGTCTCTGCTGACTATCAAATCAACATTTCAAAACAGAGTTAAGTAATACATACCAGCTCGGGCATTATTTTTTAATACAGTAGGTGCCAGAGCACTTCAGGCTATTATTTAGAAATGTTGACTTCAAGCTAGAACTGACTCAGAAGTTTTTTAAGAAAGAAATTTTTGTAGTTCCTTCTCAGTGAACCCCCCTCTTGACTGGGTTTGAGATAGGAATTTGGCAAATGGCAACTCCTGAGTTGCCCAGTCCACGCCCTTGGGCCATGCCCTTGTCCCACCATCTTTGCCTGCAAAAATAAACATGATAGGAGGACAATGCACTAGCAGTGGAAAAACTGGCACAAACTCAAATAACTCCTCCTTGACTCCTCCTCTGGTCCAGCCCCTAGCTACTGTCCCTCATACATAGAACACTCCAGACCAAGGGGTTGCTGTCTCTCCCTCTGGAGATGGCCTGCATTCTCCCTATCATGTGTATTTCTTGATTTACCTCTTTCTCTTGAGATAGCTCACATCCTCTCTTGAGCATGTATCTGCTTTCCTAAGTAAATCCATGTCTCAGACTGAAATCAATTTCCCTTCACATGCACCAAGGACCCCACTCGTCCTGAGTTGAGGTCCCCCTCTCTGGGAATTCTTCTGGTGACAGCTTCCCACTCTACCTTTTCTTTGGCTTTCTCTTTGGCTCTAGTTAACCAAGTAAAAGTTTAAAATGTGTCACGCAACTGAGTTGACCAAAATCAACTTAAGCAAGAAGAAGTAAGCAATGAAATAAATGGTGGAGGGGAGGGGGATATGATACAGCAGGGGTCTCCTAAGAAAGCAAAGGCAGGGACGTATCCAGGCTCCAGGAAGAGCTGGGAACAGAGATGTGAGGTGGATCAGGAACCCCTCTCTTATTTCATAAGTGGCATTTTTCACTCTCTTTACAGACCAGCTTTCTTTGCTTCTTAACCAAATGACAGAAAATGGCCAACCACAGTTCCCAGGTCTAAATGTTACATGTTTGCCAAATAGGAAACTCTCAATTTCCAATTCTCAAGTGAAATAATCTGAGAAAAACAGGTCTGACATTCACCTCTGGACTACTTAACTGTCACTGGGGTATGGGGTCACATAGGACAGAATGGCATAGGACTCATTGACATAGGTTGGAAGACAGTTACCAAGTAAAAGAGAATGACTGTGAACTGAGCAGATGTCCTAAAGGATATTTATTGTATTGGGGTTCTTTATTGTATTAGGTATTATTTGTAATTATTTATTGTAATACTATTTATTGTATTAGGTTCAGAAGAACAGAACCAATTATATATATATATATATATATATATATATATATGTTATATATTATATATTAGAGAGATAAAGATTATGAAGAATTAGCTCAAGCAATTATGGAAGCTGAGAAGTCCCAGGATCTACTGTTAGCAAGCTAAAAATCCAGGAAACTTCAAAGGCCTGAAGGTCAAGAGAGAACCCATAATGTTTCCAGAAAAAGACTGACATCCAGCTCAGTCAGGCAGTTCTCTCTTATTTTTTTCCATTCAGATCTTCAACTGATTAGATGATGCCCATCCACATTACAGAGGACAACTGACTTTGCTCAGTCTACTGATTCAAATGATAATCTCTTCCAGAAATAATTTTACAGACTATAATAGTTTGCCCAGATATCTGGGCATCCTGTGGCCTACTCAAGTTGACATAAAAAATTAACCATCTTGGGTATCCTCCACCACAAAAAAATACAGGACTTGAAACAGTCTCTTCTAGAACCTGAACAATAGATTTAATTGAAGAATTCATCTAGCAATATTCTGATTCCTTATGAAAATGTAGAAAATTATGTCAATAATAAAATTTTGTTAATAAAACATCAACTGCTGTATACTTGGAAGGAAAGTGGGAGGCCAAACAGACGTCTTGCCCTCACAGCATTTCTGTGATCCAATTGATCACAGACTTCTCTCAAAAAGGCACAGGCACAAGGAGCCCCATCACACTGTCCTTATCAAAAATAATGAAGTATTCAATACTTTCAGATTTATTTGAAATTTTTAGACATTTTATGTCATTATATTTTTCTTTGCTTAAAGATGTATGCATTTCTGGATTCATAAGCCAAATGATAGGAATTAATTTAAGACCTATCACAGTTATGTATGTGATGACTTTTTGCATTATTAAGCAGAAGCAGAAGATAATAAAAACCCAATGTTTCAATTCACTAATGAAAAGATAACTTATTAGTCTGTGGTTTCCATTACTAAGCAAGTTTGAAAGGTTAAACACACATGTTCTGAATTATAGAATAAAGGTTACTCTCTTCATTTCTTGTTGCAAAAAGGAAGTGTGCTAAGAAAATAAAACATAAACAATTTTGGAATACTCTTTAAGTTATTTATTATATTTTACTTACTGATTACTGAACACCTACTATGTGCCAGAGCTGGCACTAAGGTTTTTTTTTTCAGTGCTAGGGATCAAACCTAGAGCCTTCTGCATGCTAGACCAATGCTCTATCACTGAGTTACACCCCCAGACTGCTGGCCCTTGTTTTAAGGAATTTATTTCGAATGCAAAGTGTATATTTTTTATTATTGAACTAGTTGTCTCTGTTAAATATTACTACTATTTTAAGTCCTGACATTTAAAAAATCAATAATATTGTTTAAGGGTATATGAATCTTTTAAATAGTGACCATTTATATACTCATAATTATCCTAAGAAAATCAGGTTACATCTTACCCATTTTTCAAGGCAGAAACCCAGTGTATAGAAACCACTTACTTAATGGAGATCCCACAAGTATTTGATAATAAAGGTATGATAGGACAGTCTCTTGACTCTGAATCTGTATCTTCACCCCAATACCACACCACCACTGATTTAATAAATGATGTAAAAGTTACATAATACTGACAAAATTTCTCCTTGACATTCGAATGCAGAAAATGGCAATTCTTTTTATTTTTCTAAGTCATGTCAATATGGCTTGACCCCTTACACAAAAGAGCAGATAAGAAATTATATCCCATTCATATTTTGGGACCCCTATTCTGGGGTCAAATATATACTTACTCTTTCTGCTTTACTAAAAATTGTGAGATCAGTGAAGAATATCAAAAAAGATATAAAAGCGTTTTGGGGGTGATAGTAGCTAATCCCTAAGAATGGCACCCAGTGAACTAATGAACTATGTACTTCCTGGTATCCATGCCTGTTTTAGTCAGCATTTATGACACTGTGACCAAAATATCTGACATGAACAATTTAGAGGAGAAAAAGTTTATTTGGGCTCATAATTTCAGAGGTTCAGTCCATGGTTGGCCGGCTCCAAGGCAGAAACATCATGGCAGCAGGGGATGGCAGAGGAAAGCTGCTCTCCTGTCAGCCTGAAGCAGAGAGAGAGAGAGAGAGAGAGAGAGAGAGAGCCAGAGGAAGAGACCAAGGACAGATATAGTCCCTAAGGCCACACCCCCAGTGACTTACCTACTTCAGCTACACCCTACAATCACCACCCAGCAAATCCATTCAAGTTATTAATCCATGGATGTATTTATCCACTGATGAGATTAGAGCCCTGGTTTAATTATTCACCTCTGAACATTTTTTCATTGCCAACACATGTGATTCTCTGTGGGACATTCCATATCCAAACCCTAACAATGCCCTTAGGTAGCCCCAACCACATTGAATCCAGCTGGCCCCAGGATTTGCTTTGACCACTAGAATGTGACACAAGTAACAGTGAGCCAGTTCTGGGCCTAAATTTTAATAAAGCCTGGCAGTTTCCACATTTGCACTTTGGGAACCCCAAAGTACAGTTTAAGAAGTCCAGCTCTACTGCCAGAGTGGCTATGTGAAGATACATGTGAAGAGAGAGACCCAGCTGAGCCCAGCCTCCCAACTGTTCTCCACAAAGCACTCCTATCAGAGTCAAGCCATGTTGAACAGTCAAACCTCAGTCATCAACCAACTACAACTACAGAAAGACCCCAAGCAAGACAATAGAAGAACCTTCCAGCTAAGCCAAGGCAACACACAGAATTTTGAGAAATCCACTAACTTTCTATTGTTGCATCAGTACAAACCCAAAGAGAGGATTATAGAAATCTTAACCATCATAGAAATTGCTCCCCAAAGAGTACCAAAGGGTCCAGGTTGATACTGAAATCTCAGTTCTTGTTCCAATTGCCAAATCAAATAATTGCAGACAAGGCTTTAAGAAAAAGGAAGAAGAAGTTTTATTGATTTGCTAGCAAATGGGGAAAATAGTGAACTGACCTTCATGAATAACTTATCTTCCTGCTCTCAAAACAGAGGAAGGGTGGTTATAAAAGTTGGAACTCAGCTGGTCATGGTGGCACATGCCTATAATCCCAGTATTAGGGAGGCTAAGAAAGGATTACAGGTTCGAGACCAGCCTGAGCTACTTAGCAAAGTCCCTCAGCAACTTAGTGAGACCCTGTTACCAATCAAAAATTTTTTTAAAGCGATGGGGATGTAGCTTGGAGGTAGTAGGCCTCTGGATTCAACCTCCTGCCCTCGTAGTGATTACAAGGCAGTAAACAATTTCAAGAAATGTTCCAAATTTGGAACATTGATTTGGAAGGAAAAACTGAAGGTTTGCTGATAACAGAACCTATTGCTCACTCCCTTTTGGTTAAAAAGAAGGAAATAATGATGCTAAACTTCTTCAATTACTCATCCCACCTGTGCAACGTGAGAAAGCAGGCAGGTGTGGGATGGGGTTGAGGGGAGAATGACAGCCTAGACACTAAGACTAAGATGAACAATTGGCCATGAGGTCAGTTATATAAATATAAGGCAGGCCATCAACAAGGAGATGCTAACGGTCTAATTAAATCATAGGAGCCATGTTCATTGAATTCAACTTGTAATTTCCCCTCCAAAGCCCCAATTCATCTAAAGCTATAGGCCAAAGACCTGGCCACTGGCCCCAGAAACCAAACAGAAGAAACAAGGATGAAAAGCAGGAAAGGAACTAACTCAATATAGCTATATCAGGAAGACAAGGGGAATCAAAGCCCCTTGGCCCTGGCTGGAGTAGAGGGGGAGCTGGCATGAGCTTCAGATTTAAATAGGAGGAATGAAAGCAGGGATGGGCAAGAATTATGCATAGTCAAGCAGTCTTGGTCAAAATATGGCCTGGTTGATCATTATCTCAGGATTGGCCAGGCCAGGCCTTGTCCATGATAAGAAAGCTGTGGTTGCCTGGGGGATCGTTTGAACTCTTGTCTCCAGATGTTTATGCATCAGACCTGTTGTTCCCATAATCCACAGTGACCTAGAGCAAAGGAAACAGATGCAGAATGGAGGCAGAGATGCAAAGCTTTTATCCTTTAAGTTACCCATCAGGCATCTGCAGGCCCAAGAGTTAGGGCTTCTCACAAAAGCAGCCTCTAAGTCCTTGTTACACAAGGAAAGTTACAAAGGAGCATTGAAGCTGTGATTGACTGTCGGGAGCTATTTCCTTGGTTTAGAGTTGCAAATACAGCCCTGAGAGGTACAAGCTCAACCAAACGTGCAGATTGAGATCTGCTGATAAGTGTGCTGTGTTTTTCACAACAGCTAAATGTTCTCAGAGGAGAGACTTGACCCGGGAAGGGGGGAGGAGGTTGTCTGGGAACATTCTGCTTGCCCAGACAAATGTTAACATTGTATGGTGAAAGGACTTTGTATCTATTCCTGATGCTCTAGGAAGATATATAAGGACTGGGCTAAATAAAGT